>CM031921.1:14318601-14407680 GCA_018703695.1 Prunus fruticosa | reverse complement strand
CTGACATTTGTGTTAAGCTCATATTTTCATACATATACATGCCCAATTTACTTACTCATTTTGCTTAGTTTCTTAGATTTCTAAGTTATTTGCCTCTCTTTGTGTGTTTTGTAGGCCAGGAGAGCAAAAGAGCATAATTCATGCAATCCATGCATATTAAGGGCTGATTGGCATGAGAGGAATACACTTGAGGCATTTGAAGCAAGATGGTGCAAAAACGTGCAAAAACTGGAGCCTGAGTTAGAAGTTCATTTCGGACTTATCTTCTTCATCCGAACTTGGATTGGGCCAATACTTATGTGGTTGGATCAATGACATTCTGAACTTCAAAATGGATATCTTAAAGTCATCATTTGATTCAGCCCAACCCAATTCGTGAGCCCATGGAAATACACATCATGCTGACAGGAAGATGAGCTCATTGCATGCTTGGTCATGATGAGCTAGGCATGAGCTATTGGTTTCTGAATGGAAGCTTGGTCATGCTGACATGAGGATGAGCTAGGGCTGCTAGTGGGATTTAGTGGAGTAACCATTTCTGATTATCTAATGCAAGTGTGTTAGGTCATTGCTATATTCAATTCAGATTTCCCACTCCCTTCTCCCTATAAATACCACTTCCATTCCACATTCAATTAAGATCCAGAGTTCCATCATTCACACTTCCATTGTACACAAAGAGAGGGAAAGTTGAGAGTCACAAAGGGAGAGAAGGGAGAAGGCAGCAGCTGGGAGGCTTTGGCCTCCTGGCAGCCATGGAGATGATTCTTTTCCATCTCTAGCATGCTGTCCTTATCTTCTTCTCCTCCCTTTGTCTTTTATTTTCTTCTTGTATTTTCTTTGTTTCACTTTGTTTTTCTGTTATTAATTGTAATAAACATCTTGCTAGTCTTGTATCATGGTTTGAGTTTATAAAGTTTGATTTCATTCATGAATTCTTCTTCACTATTTTAATGGAGCTGTTTTTGCATCCTTTGATTGATCACCTGAGGTTTTTTGCATTTTTGCTCTTGTTGGGAAGGTTTGGGGATCATCTTCATTCCATCCATTAGCAACTCATGTGATTTGGTTTCTAGGTCTCCTAATGTAAACACCATGCTTGGGGTCCTTGTGATGTTCAATGCAATTTGATCCAAACACCATGGAATTATTTGTGAGCATCTTCATGAGTGAATCAATTTGTTTACTTGCTGCCATAACATGATTAGAACAATTAGGGTGAATTCTAAAACCTCACCATCTTGTCTTAGTTCTTTTCTTTCTTCTTGTTTTGTTTCTCTTGTTTTCATTTCTGTTTTGTGTAGGAAAACTGAATTGGATTATTCAATCACCAATCCCTGTGGAATCGACCTCGCACTTACATATGCTAAACTACCAACGGCTCGTGCACTTGCGAGTATCACAAGTTGAGGATGCAGTTGAATCCATTTTGGTGCAGCTGAATCTACGCAACAAGTTTTTGGCGCCGTTGCCGGGGATTGGTAACATTGCTTGATTCTATTTGGTTTTCCTACTTTTTATTTATTTTTATCTTTTTAATAACTGGACAGTTTCATGTTTTAAAGTTAATGAGGTTAATTGATAAGTTGTGTTTGTAGTCCAACGGACAAGGACAATTGTCTTACAAGCAAGAGAACTGGGTTTGAGCCCCAGCTTACACAACACAAAAAAAGGTTCAAGTAGCATGTTGATTATTGCTAGTTTCTGGTTTCATTCACTTGCTCTTAATTAAATATCTTGTTCAAGTTTACAAAAACACCATATGACTCTTGGACTGATTAGTGAATGGATGGGTAGATATTGAAGACAAACACCATGTTTAAATTCTACTTGGTTCTTTATTGTTCTTCTTGTTCTTAATGGGTTTGGAATTTGTGTTTAGACTAAACACCATAGCTAAATACTTGTTCTGAATACTTGATTACAACCACACACCAAATGGATAATCATATTTGAGAAAGAACGAACTGCATAAGCTAGTTTGATTTACTTTGATGCTTGTTACTTTGAAGCATGGAATTAGATGTTTGTGGTGAAGTTGAATCCCTAATCTTGTTTTAGCTTAGTTTATCCTTTTCATTTATGTTCTGGTTCCTAATTCAATAAATCTAAAAATCTGTTTCAAGTTTCCTTGTCTTTCTTTAAGCATTTCTGAAGTAGCTCAATAAGAAAGAGGGAAAGAGAGGAGACAACCCAATCCATAAAAACATGGAGTATGGAGCAGCGGAGAAGTCGACCTCCAGCCTGCTATAGCCAACCACGCTCCAGCTATCACTTCAAGGGGAAGCATTCCAATCATATCTCTTTCATTTGTATAATAACTGCTACTCATTCTTAGTTGTGTCTCATTTCCTGTTTTGTTTTTGTTAGGGTTTTCTTTTCCTTGATGTGGGAGAAACATGATGAGCAGCTGACCCAAATACTCAAAGAAGAACATGTGCTGCCATACTATGTGCATTTCCCTCTCATTGTCTTCAAGGGGAAGTTCTAAACTCTCTTTATTTTATTTCTTTCATTTCATTCCTTTACCCTGGATTTCATGTCCATTGCATGCTTTACATGGATCTTCATTTAAGTTTGGGGGTGCAGGAAGTTTTTTTTTAGTTTTTGTGTTCAGTGTTTGAAAACGTAGGCTTCTTCATTGCTACAAAAATTTTATTTTCTGCTTCTGTTTTGAAAGTTTGGTCCGCGTTGTGTTCTTCATTTTTTCATGTTGAATCCAACGACATAAAGAACGTTAAATTTGACCAAGTGGTTTGAAAGTTACATGTCAAAACAGATAGTATGTTGAAATTGAGCATAACAGCAATTTGAAACCTCACGTTTTTCTTTTTCTGTTTCTTTTTCTTTGAGTCATTTTCAGTTTTCCTTCCCACACCAATGATAAATCTTGAGTCTAACTTCTAATATGGCTCTTAGGAATTTGATAAGTATTGTGTTAGGTCTGAATCTTATTCTTTTGCTAGCTAAGCCTCACATAATTATTCTTGAGCTTTTTATGCACTTTAGCCATGATTATACAACTCTTGCATGTCTTACCCAATTGTATGCATTTTTGCTTGTGTGATTCACTGGAATGTTAAGTTATAACTAAGATATGATTTAGGCCATCTTTGTTAAGTCTCTTTCTTTTTCCTCCATCAACCCATACAATACATATTCCATTGTAAACTCTTTTGTGCCCAAACACTTAGCCATTCTTTCTATCACCTTATCATCCATTAAACATCCTACAATCTAGGGGACATGTAGAGTATGATTGTATTTGAGATTGTAATGTATTCAAGGCAATAAATGAGCTACAAAAAAAAAATCAAAAGAAAAAGAGAAAAGAAGTGTGGCCAATGTAGTCACGACCCTAGGGTGATATAAGGAGAAATCAAGGTGATCTAGGGTGAAGAGCCGCAAAATTGGGCCAACTATTATACAAAGTGTGTAAATATCAAATTCAAATTGTGAAGTGATTCAATTGCAAAATCTGGTGTTGTGAGCTCTTCAATTTATGTGCCTTACATTTCAAATGTCAATGATCTTGTTTACATGTCATGCTCTACTTTGTTCTTTAGACCTTGTGTTTCCATATCCATTCCTTTTCTAACCATTACATTACATCCATGAGTAAAGTCCTATTGATTTTGGTTTAGCTTGGCAAACTTGTGTTCATTCTTGCAGGAATTCATATCGTTGTTTCAGAAGCATGAGTTGTATCTTCATGGCTACTTCACACACACACCTTGAGCATGATTTTTGTGAGATTGTGGTAGCACTTGAATAATGTTTAGAACTTCCTTAGTGCTTGTTTTGTTCCTTGTTGAGCCATGTCTATGAAGTTTAAAATTTCTGTTCGGTTGGAAGGTTAACGTTTTTGTTTATGTTTTGTTTTTGTTTTTTGTTTTGTTTAGACTAACAAATCTATTAAGTTTTTGACTACTTTGTTTTGTAGAGTCAGGAAAAACGTTTGTGGGTATAGTATCTGTTAAACCCTCAGGAGACACAACTCATCCTACTAGGGATGCCTAGAGGTTTAAAGGCTTGTTGCATACGCTCAATGCAATCGAGTTGCCTACGAAAGTGGTCTAGTTAACTTCTTATTTTGTTTTTTTTTTCTTTGTTTTTCTTTTGTTTTGCTCGAGGACTAGCAAAATCTAAGTTTGGGGGTGTGTTAAGCTCATATTTTCATACATATACATGCCCAATTTACTTACTCATTTTGCTTAGTTTCTTAGATTTCTAAGTTATTTGCCTCTCTTTGTGTGTTTTGTAGGCCAGGAGAGCAAAAGAGCATAATTCATGCAATCCATGCATATTAAGGGCTGATTGGCATGAGAGGAATACACTTGAGGCATTTGAAGCAAGATGGTGCAAAAACGTGCAAAAACTGGAGCCTGAGTTAGAAGTTCATTTCGGACTTATCTTCTTCATCCGAACTTGGATTGGGCCAATACTTATGTGGTTGGATCAATGACATTCTGAACTTCAAAATGGATATCTTAAAGTCATCATTTGATTCAGCCCAACCCAATTCGTGAGCCCATGGAAATACACATCATGCTGACAGGAAGATGAGCTCATTGCATGCTTGGTCATGATGAGCTAGGCATGAGCTATTGGTTTCTGAATGGAAGCTTGGTCATGCTGACATGAGGATGAGCTAGGGCTGCTAGTGGGATTTAGTGGAGTAACCATTTCTGATTATCTAATGCAAGTGTGTTAGGTCATTGCTATATTCAATTCAGATTTCCCACTCCCTTCTCCCTATAAATACCACTTCCATTCCACATTCAATTAAGATCCAGAGTTCCATCATTCACACTTCCATTGTACACAAAGAGAGGGAAAGTTGAGAGTCACAAAGGGAGAGAAGGGAGAAGGCAGGCAGCTGGGAGGCTTTGGCCTCCTGGCAGCCATGGAGATGATTCTTTTCCATCTCTAGCATGCTGTCCTTATCTTCTTCTCCTCCCTTTGTCTTTTATTTTCTTCTTGTATTTTCTTTGTTTCACTTTGTTTTTCTGTTATTAATTGTAATAAACATCTTGCTAGTCTTGTATCATGGTTTGAGTTTATAAAGTTTGATTTCATTCATGAATTCTTCTTCACTATTTTAATGGAGCTGTTTTTGCATCCTTTGATTGATCACCTGAGGTTTTTTGCATTTTTGCTCTTGTTGGGAAGGTTTGGGGATCATCTTCATTCCATCCATTAGCAACTCATGTGATTTGGTTTCTAGGTCTCCTAATGTAAACACCATGCTTGGGGTCCTTGTGATGTTCAATGCAATTTGATCCAAACACCATGGAATTATTTGTGAGCATCTTCATGAGTGAATCAATTTGTTTACTTGCTGCCATAACATGATTAGAACAATTAGGGTGAATTCTAAAACCTCACCATCTTGTCTTAGTTCTTTTCTTTCTTCTTGTTTTGTTTCTCTTGTTTTCATTTCTGTTTTGTGTAGGAAAACTGAATTGGATTATTCAATCACCAATCCCTGTGGAATCGACCTCGCACTTACATATGCTAAACTACCAACGGCTCGTGCACTTGCGAGTATCACAAGTTGAGGATGCAGTTGAATCCATTTTGGTGCAGCTGAATCTACGCAACAAGTTTTTGCGCCGTTGCCGGGGATTGGTAACATTGCTTGATTCTATTTGGTTTTCCTACTTTTTATTTATTTTTATCTTTTTAATAACTGGACAGTTTCATGTTTTAAAGTTAATGAGGTTAATTGATAAGTTGTGTTTGTAGTCCAACGGACAAGGACAATTGCCTTACAAGCAAGAGAACTGGGTTTGAGCCCCAAGCTTACACAACACAAAAAAAGGTTCAAGTAGCATGTTGATTATTGCTAGTTTCTGGTTTCATTCACTTGCTCTTAATTAAATATCTTGTTCAAGTTTACAAAAACACCATATGACTCTTGGACTGATTAGTGAATGGATGGGTAGATATTGAAGACAAACACCATGTTTAAATTCTACTTGGTTCTTTATTGTTCTTCTTGTTCTTAATGGGTTTGGAATTTGTGTTTAGACTAAACACCATAGCTAAATACTTGTTCTGAATACTTGATTACAACCACACACCAAATGGATAATCATATTTGAGAAAGAACGAACTGCATAAGCTAGTTTGATTTACTTTGATGCTTGTTACTTTGAAGCATGGAATTAGATGTTTGTGGTGAAGTTGAATCCCTAATCTTGTTTTAGCTTAGTTTATCCTTTTCATTTATGTTCTGGTTCCTAATTCAATAAATCTAAAAATCTGTTTCAAGTTTCCTTGTCTTTCTTTAAGCATTTCTGAAGTAGCTCAATAAGAAAGAGGGAAAGAGAGGAGACAACCCAATCCATAAAAACATGGAGTATGGAGCAGCGGAGAAGTCGACCTCCAGCTGCTATAGCCAACCACGCTCCAGCTATCACTTCAAGGGGAAGCATTCCAATCATATCTCTTTCATTTGTATAATAACTGCTACTCATTCTTAGTTGTGTCTCATTTCCTGTTTTGTTTTTGTTAGGGTTTTCTTTTCCTTGATGTGGGAGAAACATGATGAGCAGCTGACCCAAATACTCAAAGAAGAACATGTGCTGCCATACTATGTGCATTTCCCTCTCATTGTCTTCAAGGGGAAGTTCTAAACTCTCTTTATTTTATTTCTTTCATTTCATTCCTTTACCCTGGATTTCATGTCCATTGCATGCTTTACATGGATCTTCATTTAAGTTTGGGGGTGCAGGAAGTTTTTTTTTTAGTTTTTGTGTTCAGTGTTCTAAAACGTAGGCTTCTTCATTGCTACAAAAATTTTATTTTCTGCTTCTGTTTTGAAAGTTTGGTCCGCGTTGTGTTCTTCATTTTTTCATGTTGAATCCAACGACATAAAGAACGTTAAATTTGACCAAGTGGTTTGAAAGTTACATGTCAAAACAGATAGTATGTTGAAATTGAGCATAACAGCAATTTGAAACCTCACGTTTTTCTTTTTCTGTTTCTTTTTCTTTGAGTCATTTTCAGTTTTCCTTCCCACACCAATGATAAATCTTGAGTCTAACTTCTAATATGGCTCTTAGGAATTTGATAAGTATTGTGTTAGGTCTGAATCTTATTCTTTTGCTAGCTAAGTCTCACATAATTATTCTTGAGCTTTTTATGCACTTTAGCCATGATTATACAACTCTTGCATGTCTTACCCAATTGTATGCATTTTTGCTTGTGTGATTCACTGGAATGTTAAGTTATAACTAAGATATGATTTAGGCCATCTTTGTTAAGTCTCTTTCTTTTTCCTCCATCAACCCATACAATACATATTCCATTGTAAACTCTTTTGTGCCCAAACACTTAGCCATTCTTTCTATCACCTTATCATCCATTAAACATCCTACAATCTAGGGGACATGTAGAGTATGATTGTATTTGAGATTGTAATGTATTCAAGGCAATAAATGAGCTACAAAAAAAAAATCAAAAGAAAAAGAGAAAAGAAGTGTGGCCAATGTAGTCACGACCCTAGGGTGATATAAGGAGAAATCAAGGTGATCTAGGGTGAAGAGCCGCAAAATTGGGCCAACTATTATACAAAGTGTGTAAATATCAAATTCAAATTGTGAAGTGATTCAATTGCAAAATCTGGTGTTGTGAGCTCTTCAATTTATGTGCCTTACATTTCAAATGTCAATGATCTTGTTTACATGTCATGCTCTACTTTGTTCTTTAGACCTTGTGTTTCCATATCCATTCCTTTTCTAACCATTACATTACATCCATGAGTAAATAATAGTATGAAAGACAAATAATAGTATGAGTAATAGTATGAGTAAGTATGAAGCAGACATATTGAGTAAGTATGAGTAATAGTATGAAAGACAAATAATAGTATGAGTAAGTATGAAGCAAATGATATCAAGTAGAAATTGATACAAGCTAGAGATTTAGTATACCCTGTTTTGCTTGAATAATGAAACGCAGACATATTGGCTGCTTCCTCCAAAGCAGACCTCCAGTTGGCCACCTCATCCCTCCTGCGCTTATGTGGACGATCTTCAAGTGCATAAGTTCCCTGCCTGTTTTTCGTACATGTGATGGATCTGTGCGATAAAAAATGGGTATAACAATTTGTTTATTTCTTTTCTTGCATCCTAGTATATGCACAAGTTCTTTCAAACACCATGTGGAAGAAGCATAGTCTTTTGAGAAAATGACTAGTGCAATTTTCGATTTCTCGATTGCTTCTACAAGGGTAGGTCCAATGTCGTCTCCTTTCTCAAGTCTGTTATCTATGTAGGTCTCAATGTTCTTCCGACGTAAAGCCGCGTGAAGATGGCTGGTAAAAGTATCGCGTGTGTCTTCACCTCTGAAACTAAGAAACACATCGTACTTTTCTTGAAGAGGAGCAGGAAAAGGAAGAGAGGAAGAAGAAGAATTCATATCCGTATCCAGTGGCGGATCCACATAGAGGCAAGGGGGTCAATTTACCCCCGCAAGCCCGAATCTGCCATAGGAACCCAAGAACTTGACCCCTGCAAATGCCCAGAAGGTGTTTGATGAAATGCCCCAAAGAGGGAGCAGCCATAGCCAAGAGGAAGCAAGCTTGCTTGCTGCCCAGCGGGTAGAAGATGTTCAAGGTGTTGGAAAGAGAGGCTTTTAGGTGTTGTATCAAACTCCGGTTTGCTTCTTTCTCTGCTGGTTTGTGGAAGAGAAGTCCCTTTTGGCATTTCCATTATACTCAAACTGGCTCATGGCTTTTTGTTTTTTTTTTTTTTGGGTCTGAAAAACTGGCTCATGGCTCAACGCATAAAATCAATAGCAGATACGCATGGGTTTTTTTAAAGTAGGATGAGTTTTTTAAAAAGGGAGTTTCACAAAAATACCCAAAATGGGAGCTTAAATTATAAAAAAACCCAACACCCAAAACACTTTATAAACACACCCAAAACCCATCATTACACACACTCAAAACTCATTCATAAACACACCCAAAAAATATACAATTGTTGATTGTGGGGTTGATTTTGGGTGTGTTTCTATTTTTAAATAGTGTTTGGATTTTTTTATAAATACATATCTATGATTGGGTTTATTTATAAATATCTATTTTTAAAATATATATATATATATATATATATATGGCATGATAAGCATGGGTGTTTTTTTTTAAAACATAATAATAATATAATAAAAGTTCCAAAGCATAATTAATTTCTTCTAAATGCCTTGGTAAATAATGAAGTTGTTTTTCATTAAGCAAGTAAGCACACATTATTAAAATATAATAATTAAATATTATCTCATTAAAAAACAAGTTAACAGATTAAATAGAAAGAAAAAGTTTTTGACCATATATGAAGCTTTTGATCGGCATCTATAGCAAGTGTGGGGCATCGCCTCATTGCGAAGTCTCATGAGGTGAAAGTACTAAGAGCTCAGTTGGCGGCATAGCAAAATTTGGTTGATGAGTATCAGCGTAACATCAAAGATTGAAAAAGGATAGGGCAAAGACCGCAGAGAAGAACTGATGTCAGCTTCAAATATTGCAGGAAGAGAATGAAAAGCTATCAAAAATGGTAGATTTTTATTCTAAAGACATGTAAAAGCAGCTGGAGGCCTTGAAGAACTCAAGGAAGCGCAAGCATGATCAAGAGAGAAGTTCAAAAGAGAAGTGTGTGATATTTGGAGGCTCAAGTGATAAGCCCCAAGAAGCGATGCGTGAAAACCCAATAAAGGATATCGAGAGGACCAAACTAATGTCTCCTGCCTGTGGAAAAATGAAGCTTCGATTTCTTTACTTTAGAAGTGAATGGTGTGGTTGAATATTCTTCTTCTTGTTGTTTTTTTTAATGTGGACATTTGTAATGTGGTTTTTTCTATTAATTAAGAATTATAATATTATCGTTTCAATTTTTTTTTTTTGTTCTATTTTGAATATAATTTTTTTACCTTTTAGATGTTGACCCCTACGAGGAAAATTCCTGGATTATCCACTGTCAGTATCCAAAACCTGTAAACTTACAAGTCAAAACACGGATCTGGGCTAGCTCCAAATAGGATGTAAATATTCAGAATGACAAATGAGGGATATAAAAAATCTCCAAATTGGATGTATATATTGATTTGTAGTTTAGAAAGAAAGATAGAAAGCAGGGTTTCTTAGAAATTGTACAAAGCTGACTTAACTTGACTAGACATGATAGAAAACAAGGATTTCTTAGGAAAATAATCAGAGATGGAAAACGGGAAGTGAAATATTTAGCCAAGCAGTGTCGGTGGACAAAAATTCAAGCCCAAGCACTTTCCGCGAAGAAACTCATTCAAACAAAAGAAGGTGATATATAAATTACAATATCCGAGAAGTGGCCGACAAACCATTGGAAGTGATCAACTCAAGAATTCACACACCGGAGAAAAGGAAAGGGCACAATGGACACCTCACCTTATACACGCTTTACGTACAAACTTTTGCTTTTTAGTTGGAATTTTTCTTTAATAATTTTTTTTTAATGAGTTGAGTAACTTTTGTATTTTCTTTTCGTTTTTTTAATGAGTTGAGTAATTTTTCTTATACACGCTTCACATATTCATACAATACAATACACAGAACCAATTGAAATTGGCCATAAATTAACAGTGAGGTGGACCTGCCAGGCTGCCCCATGGAAGAACTTCTCTCTCTCAACCAAGTCCGTCGTCTCTCACATTGGGCTTAACACAGCAGTGGTCCTAAAGTTTTGGAGGTCCCAGGCGAACCACCAAAATGTGATATTCTACTTTTTATATGTTTATGTATTTTTTTATGGTAGAAAAAAAAATCATATGAACTCAAAGTTATAATTGTAACATAAAAATAAACAAATAAAATATAATTCACATAACAACTTTATAAAATTCATCAAAACATCACTTAAATGTCACTTGTCTTGCATTTTTCGATGCCAAAATATCAATTAACTTTACATAATCCACTTTTTCAACCATATCTTTTTCAATAGAAAATATAGGCAATAGTCTTGTGTATAATTAGGAGATACTTTCATAATCCTTTACTATATCTAATTCCTTGTAAAGCGTCATGTAAACTCTTATATATCTCCTTATGGAGAAGAAAAAAACTAGGGGTGGCAATTTCCGACTTGACCCGTTACACGACTTTTAAACCCGCACCTGGAAAAACACGACCCAAACACGACCCATTAATAAATGGGTAATTTTGGGTCAACCCACCACTAACCCATTTATAAACGGGTGGGTTTCGGGTCAACCCGCCAATCCGTTTAAATACCTGTTTTAACCCGTTTATTAAACGGGTCGTGTCATGGGTCGTGTCAACCCGTTTACTACCTACCAACCCGCGAAAAATTAAGGAAATTGAACCTTTAGCACACCCACTGGGTTTCGAACCCCAGCCAATTTCACCCCTCTCCTTGCTCCTTATCCATCTTGGTGTTGATCACTTTGTGATTATGTGTTACAACATTTGATATTTATAATGTCTTTACAAACTGAATGAGCACTTAATTATTACATTTTTATCCATAAATTATATTTGTTAGTAATTATTCCTTATTATTTGAATTAATTATGTATCTAGGGTTTAGGGTTTAACGTTTTAATCCCTAAACCCTAAACCCTAAACCTTAAACTCTAAACTCTAAACCCTAATCCCTAAACTCTAAACCCTAAACCCTAAACCCTAAACCCTAAACTCTAAACTCTAAACACTAAACACTAAACTCTAATCCATAAACCCTAACCCTAAACCCTAACCCTAAACTCTAAACTCTAATCCCTAAACCCTAACCCTAAACCCTAACCCTAAACTCTAAACCCTAATCCCTAAACTCTAATCCCTAAACCCTAAACCCTAAACCCTAATCCCTAAACTCTAATCCCTAAACCCTAAACCCTAAAACCCTAATCCCAAAAGAAATTTCGTATAACTTATAAAATTTGTATCATGTCACTTTTTTAGCGGAGGTGCAATATTGACTAAGTATGAAAATTGGTTTTTCAAATAATCATTTTCTCAAGATAATTTTTGGCGGTTTTTATTCCTTACACATAAAATAAGAAAACTTGATTTTATGAGATTTTAGTATGAAGTATATATTGCACTAAAACAGATTTTTCATATTTTGATTTGGTGAGAATTTGATTTTCTAGTATTTTTACTTGAATCCAAATGGGGGATACTTCCTTATTTACATTGTAAACTTAAGTAAATTGAGTAATATAAAAATAAATGAAAGTAAAAGGACAAAGACATTTACTTAAATGTTGGAGATGGAAATAAGGTAATTTATTATTTGTTAAATATATTTTACATGTGGCAAATAAGGTAAATATATTTGTTAAATAAGGTAATTAACAAATATAATTTATGGATAAAAATGTAATAATTAAGTGTTCATCAGTTTGTAAAGACATTATAAATATCAAATGTTGTAACATATAATCACAAAGTTATCAACACCAAGATGGATAAGGAGCAAGGAGAGAGATGGAATTGGCTAGGGTTCGAAACCCATTGGGTGTGCTGAAGGTTCAATTTCTTTAATTTTTTTCGCGGGTTGGCAGGTAGTAAACGGGTTGACACGACCCATGACACGACCCTGTTTAATAAACGGGTTACAAATGGGTCGTGTCGTGTGTCAACCTTTATAAACAGGTTGGGTTTGGTTTGCATTTCCTGACACGATTAATAAATGGGTCGTGTTTGGGTTGGGATTTCTTGACACGTTTAAAAGTTTGACACGACATTAACCCGACATTACACGACCCATTGACAGCCCTAAAAAAAACCTAACTTAAAGTATTCAAACCATATTTATATTTTAGCAGGTTTACTCAATTGAGATAGCTTAACAGGGTTCACCTGGCTATCCCCAGTGGCCACCATCAGAAAGTATGGCAAAACAATTTCGACGTCCAATTAGATTCAATCTTTCACTAGAGAAAATTTCGACATCCAATTAGATTTGCATTAATTGCTTATCCAATTGATTGTGTATATGACAAGGCGGAAAGTATGGCAAAACAAACTAAACGGCAATGAAAAGTCGTTCATGTATCAATGTGATTGAATGACATTGGATAGGATCAATTTGCTACCAGCTGTCTACTGTGTTCTCGGAGCTGATCTTCATGTGCTTACTGCCCATCATCCCAACCACAAGTCAAGAAACTCTAGTCAGATGTAGGCACATTGAAATAAGCAAACTTTGATCATATCCTACTCTCCACAGTGAAAAAAAAAAGTCATTTTCAGACTTTTGACAATTGGATTGGGATGGCCAAGGATTAGCCACGTTTGTGAATCAGCCTCATGTGAAAATTCTGATTGTAAATAGTTCCAAACACCAAAAAGTCCTACTTGGGTTTGTAACTTTTTATCTGATAGAGGGTCTTGTGAAGTTGTGATCCTTTGTGAGGTCCCTTTTGGTGCTGTTGGGTGGGTCCTACTTGTATTTCTGTTTAAATGGAGGGGACAACAATGTCTACACCGACATGAGCTTAGTGGGGAGCTGACTTGTGGTTTATCTATAACATTATTGAGTATGAGTGTTAGGCGAGTCGGCCAATGCAGTGAGCTTGTCCTTTGCACTCAAGTTACAATTCTCTTCTGTAAATTGGATTAATTTAGAGTCATTTAGGCTATCACTTGTATAAATAAAAACATTATTAAGGAAAATAGAAGAGAGGAGAGAATTAGAAATGTTTGCTGGTTTAGGCAATAACGATGTGGTTGCTTGTCCTGCATCTTGCAAGTATTGTAAAGACAATTTGAAGGGCAAGGCTGAAAATAAGTAAGAGTGTTTCAAGGATAGAAACTAAAGTATTATTTTGTCAAAATAGAAGCATTATCACCATTGTTCGCACCACTTTGCAAAACCCAAGGGAGGTGTCGATATAGTAGTGTAGCTTGAAAGTTCAGATGTCGTATCCAGAGAGAGCGGTGTAAAGATGAAGAGCTGAAAAAGAACAATTATGATTGGAAAGTAGATTTATGCAAGATTTGATTTCAAGAAAATTCAATTGATTAAAACACTAAGGCATTGGGTTTCCACTTTTAACATAAGCATGCAACTCTTAATAATTTGATCCACAAAATATTTTCCATTGTAGTTGTTCAAAATAATTAAAGCTCTTTTTAATTTCCTTTAGAAGTATTCTAAGCATAACTTGTACCATTGGCAACAAACTATCAAAAAATAATCTTCATCAAAATTCTATTAATCTTTGGTAAATCTCTTCTCTTTTAAAAGCATGAAAGTTTTTACTACACAATGGGAAAAACATGATTGAACCCATGAAATAGATTATCAAACATTCATCAATTAATTAAAAAGAAAACTACAAATTCCATTTGAACAAAAACTATAAATTCACATTAAAGCTTAAGTTTGGATCAAACTAATAAAAATTACACACTTATATTAAAAGCTTTCTCCCTATCCTTAGCTAAGGAGTTAGTTCCCCATAATAAAATAAAACTAAAAATAGAAATTAAAACTTAGAAAGATGGAGGAAAGAGAGAAAGCTCAAGAGTTGTGGAGCTTGGGTGTCATTTTACAATGCCATAGCTCCTCCTATTTATAGGAAAATGGGAGCAATTCTAAATTCATCAAATCCCTCAATTCATGAATTTAATATGTATTCCACTTGCCATCAAACCAATTGCCAATTTGCTTCCATTACTTATTCCATAGTGTTGATGACTCCATTCTCCAAATTCTTCATCTTTTTGTTTCATTGGTTGCTCCATCCATTGCTTCTTTTCTTTTATGCCTTGGTGTGGTACTAATCTTCATCATTCATTTGGTCATTCCCAACTATAAATTGTTTTAATGCCACCAAGTCTCCCTTTGATAATTCCTCAACCTTAAGATAAAATAATGAAATCATCATCAATTATGTAATGGGTATATAAGCAAGTGCAAAAGTGAAAAACAAACCTAATTAACTAAAATTGTAAGAAAATTAATTACTAACAAATATATTTAGGGATAATAAATGTGATAGTTTATGTGCTCATCAACCATGAACCATTAAGAAAGAAATAAAAGTCAGAAATGAGAGTGGCCTTCAATTTTTTCCCGTAATGCGCTCAGTTCACGTCACTCTCTCATGCATATATATATTGACAAAAAAAAAACTTTTTAGGAACTATGATCCCTGAACTTTGTATCGACTTGAGTTTTAGTCCCTCAGCTTTCAAAGTGGAACTTTCTATACCTTAATTCACATGTTATGAATCTAGTGTCAAAAATCAAAGGTTAGATGGCTAGACTTGTGGAAGAGATGAGGGTAAGGATTTGTAACTTTAGGATTATAGTATTTCATATCAAAATTACGCTTAAGCATAATTTGTTGAGCCCCACTATTTTTTTTCGATTTGAAAGATTTTTTTTTATTTTTTTATTTCGAAAAATACCTTAATTTATTGATTCAATAACAGGAAAAAACACAAGAGAGGTATCATAAAAAATCAGAAAATGCTCAGGTGTACAATTCAAGAGATAATATACTGACAATTGCACTTATCTTTTTTATATTGTGTGATGTCAGACACGTTTTTTGGCCGCAAATGATTATATCCCCAAATAAGGCATGGGTTGATAACATTTTGTTTTCCATCAAATTTTACGATTTTCATATTGGTTTTCACGACTTTGTTTGATATATCCCCTACTTGAAACTTGTATACCCTCTAAAATTTAATACTTTCACTTCACAGCAAAAATTGTGTGAAATGGGAATATCACTGTTTTGCTTTTCCCGACTAATCATAATATCCTAAGTGAAAAAGTTATTACTTATGGCCAGACATAGATCCACATAGTGGGCTGTCTGGGCTACAGCCCATACGAATATTTTTTTGTATTTGTAATACCATATAGTATTCTTAAGATATAAAAAAAAACTTAATGGAGATAGCCCATCCTAAAGCTGCAAGAAGAAAGAACAGAGAGATGGAGCAGACGGAGAGAGAAAAGAAAGAAAAGAAGAAGAGAGGAAGAAAGAAAAAAGAATAAAGAAAGAGGGAGAGAGAGAGAGAGAGGAAAAAAGAATTAAAAAAAATAGAGGGAGAGATTAAAAAAGAGAGAGACGAGAAAATATAATAAAAAAGAGAGAGGGGATGTAGATGTGTTTTTATTTTGTCAGGTGCACTGCCCTACAAAATGGGATGTTTTTATTTTATTATTACTTTATTTTTTAACTTCAATTCCTTATAAATATCTTCTTCTTCTTTTTTTTTTCTTTGTTTTCCTTCAATCCCTTCCAAATATTTCAACAATATTATCAATAATTCCAACATTTTCTCTATTTCAAATGTCATGTAATAATAATAAGTTCTAAATACGATGAAGAAAATATACTGAAAAAAGAGTGCTTATATAAAATAAAAATATAACAAACTGGGGCTTATAATTTACCCAAAAAAATTTTAGCCACCCCTATGGATTACCTCTAGTTTTTAGTTCCTAAAATTTATTGTCCAAGCCTAAAAATCTACAAAAACCAACCAAAATCCACAAGACTCACCAAATTTTCTTAATATATTTGTACTTAAGGTAAATTTAGCCCACCCAATTTGCAATTCCTGGATCCGTCCTTGCTTGTAGCATACCGTGATTTGCTCAATATGGTAAAACAATGTTATCCATATTTTACACAAGTGTTTCTCCTCAACTGCATGGTTGATATAATAGGGTACTCTTTCAAGGTAGTCATGAGCCATCATGATCTCCAATGTCATCATCATTCACAGTTGCCTCGCTATTCGCAGTGGGGGATTTCACATGTGAAGGGAGAGGAGTTCGTGTAAATAATATGGTAGGTAGACATTTCTACATGACATTTTCGGTAAATTTGGTGGGTATTTTCAATTAATTCATGAACTTAAAAAGTACGTGGTTTTTTTTTTCCTCTTTTTATAAAGCAAGGAGTTGCCTTTGTTATGAAGTACGTGGTGTAAATAGTATGGTAGGTAGACATTTTCTCTTTGTTTTTCTCTTTTTATAGTTCGTGGTTTATTTCTACATTGTTGTACAAGAATCACTCTCAAAATGATAGCTTTTGCTTTTTCTTTTGTTGCTTTTGTCTGACAAAGTGAAAAAGAGGAAAAAGAGAAATATGCTGAAGTAATGTAGAATCCTAAAGCATAGACAAGGAACAAATTATTGGTTATAAGAACAAATGATTGGGGAATACGCATTTATTCTGGAGTTACTCTTGTTTAAGCAACTTAACTAATGAATCGAGAAATTTTATATGAAAAAAAGACAAATCAATATCAAATATCACTTAATTTCTAGCTTTCATTGTACAGAAGGCGTTTATAGAGAATGTACGGATATTATCATAACATTAATTGTCGTTAGATGAGTTTAATTTTTTAAATTCATATAACAAAATGCTCACTATTAATTAAGGCGATGATCCACCCTCGAAAAAAAAAATTAAAGAAAATTAAGTTGGTGACCGAAATGCTCTCTTCTAATAATTCTCATGTAGTTTCTGGCCCAATCGGTTTGTACGATTGTACCAGATACACACAAAATTGTAGTGTTTTATTTTTCTGACATTGAAAAGAAAGAATAATTCATATAGACTTGAAGTTGGTTAACACGATTACAGCACACAAATATTTGAAGAACCAACCAATTCTTCTAAATGATATAAAACATCCCAAGTTCGAATTCACTTCCTTAATAAAACGAAAAAACAGAGAAGAAGGGGGAGAATCAAAAGCACACAAACGTACATAGAAATTAAACTGACGCTGATTGAGTAGGGAACTAAATATTAAGAAGCAGAAAGAAACAAAAGACACTAGTAGTAGTAGTAGTAGTAGTGGCCGATTATTTGGGGGATTAATGTCCGTAGCAACCCCTATTGGTGTTTGGGGGACTGCAGTGCTCTGATTTGGGTGTGATGTTTGGCTTGCCATGGCAGCTTGGATCACCCGGTCGGTTACAGGCACTTACGCCAGCATTCAACGACAGTCCAACTGTAGTAGACTCAGGAACTGTCTGGAGGATCCTTATGCTGAATTCCGAGTCCAGCATGAACTCCAAGTCAAAGTCCAACTCCGAGTGTGCAATCCGACATGCCGTGTCGGTAAGGCCATTGCACCGGGAGGCAGAGTAGCCACCGGTGACGACGCTGGTGTTGATGTGGATGCCAATGCCATGGCTTGTGGTGAGCAGGGCCATGGCCATCATCACCATCATCAGCTTCATAGCTCCTCCTGAGTGACTCATCTTTTGTTTTTTTTCTCTTTTTCTGCTGCATGCAGTCCTCAAAGCCACTATATATAGAAGTGTACTTGACTCTTTACTCTTCATACAAAGCACAGCTAGGCCCCTCCATAAACTTTTCTTTTTGTGCAATTATTGATTAAATAATGTATATGTTTTACTCGTCACATATAAAGCACCAACTGTTGTATGTCTGTATATAGACCACGAGATTCACGACTCCCTTCACTCAGTAGCTAGCCTAGCGCTAGGCATCCAATCCAAGCACTAGGCTTGCGGTCCCTGCGCATTTGTGTTTTAATTAAAGGTTACTAACTTTATCTATGTTTATTCGTTTTCTTTTCATCCGTTCAAAGTCTTTTTAAAAGAAAAGGAATTAGTGACCTCTGTTAATTAATGGGCATTATTCCCAAGTCAACTTAATTTGAGTTACAATGCATTGCTCAAAGCTATCTTTTTTTGATCGAAAAGATACTTCATTAAGCCAAAAGGCAAGCCAAAGACAAGGAAACAACAGGAGAAGGAACACACCTAAGCCATAACCAGCTTGGTGCAAAAGAGAAGTTCCCAGACCTGGACTTGGAAAATGAAAACTAGAAATTACATTGGTGGCCCAGGAAGGCCGTCAGAAGTTAGAACCCGAACAATAGAAGGTGGTGGACAATCAGTCCAGTGTATTACACCCACCGTCTGCAATCCAATCTTCGCAGCCATGTGAGCTGCTTGATTTTGGTTACGTGGGATCCATCGCCACTCCACAGGATCAAAGAGGGATGATCTTCTCCTGATTTCCCTGATAAGTGGGAGGATGGTCCAAGCGCCGCTGCCCATATTACCTTTAATACTATTGATCAAGATTTGGGAGTCAGATTCAAAAATGACTTTACGATCTCCCAAGTCCCGAGCCATTGAAATACCAAGCAAGGCCGCCTCTCTTCAGCGCATAGAGCAGAACATACCTTTTCTTTCTCTCCGAGTCCTCCTCCAAAATGGCCATCATCAGTCTTTTGATCACTCCAAGACCCGCCGAGCACGAGACAGCAAGCCAGGCTCCATCAAAACTAATTTTGGTGTGGTCTGTGATTGGAGACAGATTGTTTCGAATGAAGTTACAGGGGGGAGAGATATGGGAATCATGTTGGGGATGATTGTTGGTGGCAGACTTAAAGTCCTAGGCGGCGTGACGGCGGCGTGATAGTTCTGATAGGATCCAAAGGTTTGCTTTCAAAAATGAAGCTGCAACGGGCCTTCCAAATTTCCCATATGATGAAGCAAACCATAGATAAGAACCAAGAGAGTTATTGAAAGCGCCACGATTTTCCAGGAAACTTTGGATCCACTTGTCAAAAGTGGTGATGCTTTGTCCGTTGATAACATAGTTTAAAGGGGAACCGAACCACACAGCTTGAGCCCAGGGCATAATAAAATCATGTGTTCAATTGATTCATCTTCCAAATCACAAATTGGACAGATTGGAGAGGCCGAGATTCGTTTTATGTAGAGAGAAAGCTTAGTGGATATGGATTTGTTGAGGAGACGCCGCAGAAAGAATTTGATTTTTGGCAGGGTTTTAATTTTCCAAATCCCTTTCCACACCAAAGAGTGCACACGGTGGGAGGAGTTAGCTGGAAGGGTGGAGGTAGCCATTGTCTCAGAGTGCAGGTAATGGTATCCAGATTTAACAGAGTAGTGACCATCACTACTCCAAGGCCAAACAGAAACGGTCAGCCGAAGATGTAGCACCAATTGGGATTTTCTTGATTGCCTCTAAAGTGTTTTGATCAATGAAGGGTCTAATATCATCAAGGTTCCAAGCACGATTGTGAGAATCCATGATATCACAAACTAACCGGGAGCAGGTTCAGGAATTTGGCATGTGGCCTGGATAAAACCCACGTGTGGAAGGGGGAGCCATCGATCATTCCATATGCATGTATCATTTCCACTGAAGATCTGTTTTCTTGCATTGGAGATTAGAAAATCACGACCAGCAATTAAGCTTGCCCAAGCCCACGAAGCTCGATGGCCAACCTTGGCTTGCAAGAAGTCTTCCGATGGAAAGTAGCGGCCCTTTAAAACTCGCACCCAGGAAGCATTTGGATTATTCAAAATTCGCCAACTCTGTTTACCTAGCAAAGCCAAGTTGAAATCTGCTAGATCTCTGAAACCCAAGCCACCCTGTTGCTTACTTTGGCACAAGTGCTTCCAAGATTTCCAATGAATTCCAGGATCTGGATTGGGAGTTATGCCACCAAAATTTTGCCATATCACTGTTAATATCTTTGCAGAGAGTTGTGGGGAATCTGAAGCACATCATAGAATATGTGGGGATAGCCGTTGCCACAGCTTTAAGGAGGGTTTCTTTACCGGCAATGGAGAGAGTACTTTCCTTTCACCCCATTATCTTCTTTTGAATTCTTTCTCGAATAAAAGATAAGGTCAATTTTTTTGATCTGCCCCATAACATAGGTAGGCCAAGATAAGTACCGGGATTGTCGGCTCCTCCAATTCCTAACAGATGACAAATGCTGGCTTTGTGATCGTCAGGTGTGTTTGAACTGAAAAAAAGATTTGACTTCTCGAGGTTAATTAGTTGGCCTGAAGCACAACAGGATCTGTCCAAGACTTCCTTGAGGCGAATACAGTTCATCCTCTCTGCTCGGAAGAAGAGAAGTGAATCATCTGCAAAGAAGATATGCGAGAGGGGGGGACCAGATCTAGCAATTTTTACACCTCGGATATAACCAGTTTCAAGGCACCTGTTTAGGTTAATAGAAAGTATCTCACACATGATTAAGAAAAGGTATGGTGAGAGAGGATCACCTTGTCTGATTCCTCGAGTAGGAGTGAAAGACTTTCCAGGCTTACCATTTAGGAGGACAGAGAATGAGACAGAAGTTATGCATCCCATGACTAGGCGAATCCAGAAGTCAGCAAAACCCAACTTTGACATTGCCGATCTCAAAAAGTCCCATTCAACACGATCAAAGGCCTTGCTCATATCCATCTTAAGACCCGCTTCGAAGCACTTGCCTTTTTTTTTGTTTCTAAGGTGATGGAAAGTCTCATGAGCCAGAATGATATTATCTTGTATTTGTCTTTCCTGTAAAAATGCGTTTTGGTTCTCAGAAATAACCAAAGGCAGAATGGACTTGAGACGATTGGCTAAGATCTTGGAGAGAATCTTATAAGAACTGTTACAGAGACTAATTGGTCTGAACTGGTTTGCTTTGTCAGGGGCAGCCACCTTAGGAATCAAAGCAATGTGGGTTTGATTTAAATCTTGAAGATTGGAGAGCCCGTTGTACATATCCTTTGCTGTTCCAATTACTTCTTTCTTCATTGTACTCCAGAATCTGTGGTAAAAAATACTTGGAAAACAGTCTGGGCCTGGGGCTTTGAGGGCTCCCAATTGTTTAGAAGCAGCAAGGATTTCATCTTCAGTGAAAGGTGCGGTGAGATTTGCATTCATTTCCTGAGTGATAACCGGCTGCACATGCCCAAAGATGTTTCCCCAATCTCTCTCACCCGAGGAAGTAAAAAGGTTTTCAAAATATCTTTTAAGCTTAGCCCCAACAAGGTTTTCCCCACATAGCCACACACCATCATCGTTTTTTAGCTGAATAACTTTGTTTCTTTGGCGCCTTTGTACCTGTTGTGAGATGAAAAAATTTTGTGTTCAAATCACCTGCTTTGAGCCAGTGGACTTTTGCGCGTTGCTTCCAATAGATCTCTTCCATTTTCCAAAGGTCAGTCAAATCAGCTTTTATCACCCTTTGGCGCACATCAGATGAGACAGTGGTCCTTGAAACCTGGATGCTATCCAATTCTGAGATGAGGTGGTTAATTTGGACTCTAGTATTGTTAACTTTACCTTTTCTCCAATTTTGCAAGGCATATTTGCAATTTCTCAGCTTCCCAATCCACTGCTGTTTGTATGGGCCATGCAGATCATTTTTCAGGCTATTTTTGACAATCACCTCGAGGTTCAGGATCCTTCGAGCCATTTTGCTTCAAACTTGAAGTGTTTTTTACCTTTACTGTAAGTTGGAGTACACTCAAGTACCAATGGGCTATGGTCTGATCCAATTCTTGTGCCAAACAGTCGTATTGGGCCACTTTTCGAGCCAGAAGGAGTTGGATAGAGCACGATCAAGCCTTTCTCTAACAAAGGAGGAGTTACCCAGACTTCGTTCCCAAGTGAAGATATTGCCCTTGTACCCCAAGTCCATGAGGTTATTGTCTGCCATAAAGTCAATCAAGTATCGTTTTCTCCTTGGATTCCAAATAGCACCACCTTCTTTTTCAAAATGCCAAGCTACTTCATTGAGGTCGCCCATAACTACCCATGGGACATCATCTTTTGCATCCAAGTTAGCAAGAGAATTCCAAAAGAGATCTTTTTCAGAGTGGTATGGTGTACCATAGAACCATGTACACCTAGCATGGAAGCTTTCTCCAAGAGAGAACAGTAGCATCAATCCAATGTTTACCAGTAGTCACGTATCGTTACTTCAATTCCAGTTTTCCACCAGACACTTAGACCACCTGCAGTGCCAACTGGATCAACAAGAGAAGCCTTTTTGGAATCCACACTGTCGTCTTAAAGAGATCAATCTGTGATTACTCATTTTAGTTTCCATCAAGTAAATCACAGAGGGGCTTTTAGAGCGAATTTGCTCTTTCAAATAGAGAATTGTCAAGGGGTTCCCCAAACCTTGACAATTCCAGGATAATTGTATCATTGATTCCTTGTGGCTGCTTTAGGCCAGCCACCACCGCCATTGTTGTTAGGTGATTCATCCTTCCTTTCTTGTCTCAGACTTGATTCAAACTCCTCAAGTTCCTTTGAGGGACTTATAATAACATCGCATAGGCCATCATCAGGCTTTAGGCTTACCTCTGTTCTTTGTTTGACTAGTCTTGTTGAACGACCTCTTGAATGACCGCCACGGGATTTACCTCTAGAGCCTCTTCCTCCCCTGCATGAAAGTCGTAGGGAGCATCCAGGTGGAGGGCTATGGTACACCCTAACCTTTTTTATTGAGGCCTTCACTTGGGTCTCTGATTACCTCTTTTTCTTTGCCCCTCTTTTTCTTGCCATCTTGGTTTTTTACTAAGTCCTGTGGACTGTACATATTTGAATTTTCGATCTCCTTTGTAGCTGGCTGGGCCTCATAGGGACTTTGCTCTTCTATCTCCTGAGTTATTTGCCCAAGTGTTGGGGTTGGGCTGAGCATAGTTGAGGTTAAGGCCCATGGTGGTAGGCGATCCGGGTCACACCAATTGTGGTTCAGTGAAAGCCCATGAACAGCTAAGGTAAGTGTTCCATTTTTGTCCTAGTACCGTAGCTTTCTGGGTCCCAACTCCTGAGTACCCTGCTACTTGACAACCCCCTCTGCGTTAGCAGAGTCTGCGATGTCCCAGGTTGCAGTCCTTCAGTCTAATTCTGCATAACCGACTGAGTCATATGCTGCGACCTGTTTGTAGCAGATGTCCCCTGCACTGTTGCGCTGACCAAAGAAGCATTGCCTGGCGTTCACGTGTTGTCCCCCAACGGAGCTGTCGTACATGCCCTCACCATCCTTCTCCCAACGGTGGCGCCAATGGTTCCGGTCGAAGATGTCGATTGGTCTAACAATGGGCTTAGCAGTGGCTTTCTTTTCCGGGAAGAGAAGACTCGATTGCTTTGTTACCACAGGGGCTCGTAGATCATCATCGAATTGCCATCTGCCAGAGAGCATTTTTGTATTCACGGGCCATTGGCAACCTCTGCTGTGTCCTAACCTTCCACACTTCATACAGAAGTCTTTTAGACCTTCATACTTCAAGCGGATGCGACGTTTTCCAGCGAATGGGCATGGCATGAAGAAACCGGGGGCTAATGGTTTTGCAGTATTCATGTCTATGCGCATCCTCAGAAATCCCCGGAAACCCGCATCATCGGTATCTTCCACCTTCATTACTTCTCCAATTTTGGATCCAAGCTGTCGGGCATTCTTTGGTGTGCATAGGTTTCGAGGCAAACCATGAGCTTGTACCCAATAGATAGCTCTGTCAGCTTGAATGTCGTCAAGGGAGAGGTATAAAGGCCAAAGTTTTACAGTGAATGTATAACCCTTAATGAACCATGGATTTCCATCAAGGATTCTGCTTGCGACCTCTTCTTCAGCAACTGTTATGGAGTATACATTTTCTTTGGCTTTGTTAACCTTAACGACTCCCATTCTGCTCCAGGCTGCACGCAAGATCTCTTTGACAATGGTTTGTGGAGGCTCAACATCTGCAATAAGGAGACCGACCAGTACAATTTTGCTTTCGATACGCTCTTCCAGGTCAAGACTGTCGTCAAAATGGATGACCATTTCGTCATCATATGGGTAACCATCCTCCATTGGAATGGAAAATTTGTTAAACAAGAACAGAGAAAGGTGATGGCTATCACACTTAGAAGGACACCACGAGGGAGCCTCACATTAGAGCATTTTGCTCACTTCAGAGAGAAAAAAAAAAAAAAAAAACTCACAAGATCGCAGCAAGCTGAAAAAAGACTTTGGCCTTTTGAAAAGCCACTGGGAAAAGAACCTGAATATTAGAAATCAGTTGTGATACCTTGTTGGCCTTACAGTTATACTGTGAAGTATACTGTCTCTGATCAGGAGGATACAAACACCCTGATGTAGCAACATCGGTATAATCATGGGAGGGGTCAATATTGTATGGTAGAGACAAAGGGACAAGTGAGAGAGAGGAAGAGATGTTTGGAACTGATTACGAGAAGAGGTCAATAGGAGGGATGGTGGTTGATGTTGGCAGTGAGTCAGAAGTGGGTCTGAGATTGGGTTTGAGGGAACATTTGGTTGTGGGTGATAGCGAAGGAGAAGAA
Organism: Prunus fruticosa; assembly: GCA_018703695.1. Lineage (NCBI taxonomy): Eukaryota > Viridiplantae > Streptophyta > Magnoliopsida > Rosales > Rosaceae > Prunus > Prunus fruticosa. The sequence goes on along the minus strand of CM031921.1, from coordinate 14,382,537 downwards.
AGAATCATGCAGCTGCTATTAGTACTAAGAAGCTGATGTTCACCCCTCCAAAACTATGAAAAAGAGCTCAAAACAAAATAAAGAACAAAACAGGAAAAAACATGTCCATCCAATTTCCCCAAATTGTCTATTAAGTCGAGATGTGATGAGTTTCTAACCAAACTGGTTTGCACAAGCAGTAATGTTTTCTCTTTTTCTTTTTTCTTTTTTCTAACATTTAAAAGTTAAAAAGAGGAGAGAATCCATACTTCAATGGTTAATATTACACAAAAAATAAACATTTGAAGAACCAACCAACCAACTCCCACATAAATTAAAAGAAAACATAGAACAAAATGAAGAACCAAATGCAGAAACGTACCAATACAAACTCTCCACGTACACACAGAGCATAAAAAAGTCACTTATGGTCATGTAGTTTGCCCGATTTTTCACTTTTCTCCATATGATTTTAATCCTGGAGATTTGGCCCATATAATTTGATATCCATTGTAATTCAGGGACACGTCAAAATTTTCGTCCAATTTCTTGACGGAATAAGCAATTTTGGAAGGAATTGAATTGAAATTTGGACGTGTTCTTGAATTACAATGGATATCAAACTACATTGGTCAAATCACCATAACTGAAATCACAAAGTGAAAAATTCGGCAAATTACATGGACGAAAAGTGACATTTGGTCAAATCACCTATATGTAGCACATTGAAAAAATAAAAATAAAAAAATAAAAAAATTGAAAAATTGCAAAAAAATTGCAATATTTGCCCGCTTATGTTCGTTATTCTTGTAGTGGAAGTAGTACTTCTTGCTAGTAAAAAAGCTATCGCAAACTGAAAATCCATAACCCAAATACCGTTGGCATGTCATGTGTTCAACGGCTTCACTTAATTCTGTATTTTTTTTCCTTTAATTCTGTATTTTTTTTTCTTTAATAAGAACAAACACCATCTACATGAAAGTATGTTTGAGAGTGCATTTGAAATATCTAAAAGCGCTTTCTGACAATTAAAAAAGCTTATGATTATTTTTGGCATAAAAATTCAAAGTACTTATGAGTTATAAAATCGCATTATGAAGAAAAAAACAAAACTCTTAACAAAAATTTCGACACTCTTCTAATAAAAATACATCTAAGAAAAATACTTATAAGCACAAATACTTCCTACAGAAATAGTCCCAATCGACCTTTTATCGAGTTCAACTTGTGTTAGTTTCCGAACTAGCCCAGTCCTTGACTAGTAAGCGCTCCATAACTTTTTTTATTTTCTGAACCATTTGACACCAATATTCAATTTCCACGAAATTTCATACCTACCAACTAAGATTTGACCCATCATCTTCCTATGTGCTGAAAAATTCTCATCTTAAAGACTCATCGGACCAGTGAAGGTTCTATTCTTTAGTCCCTTTCAACCAGCGCTTCAAGGAACCTTCATACCGTAAACTTCAACCATATCAATAGAAAAATATATATATTTAAAAATATTATTAGACTCTTCAAACTCTGAACTTATTATTCTATTACTCTTTGTGGCAGAGACGTAATGTAATCTGCCTTATAATAATGCGTTCTGAAACTGAAATATGGGTCTGTGTACGGCAGCTCATCTTTTCTTAAGATTTTCCCACCAAATTCTTCCAATCTAGCAACAACTCAATCAGAGTGAAGGCATACATGTAGTTGTTTTTTTTAATGCCAATTTGTATAAATAAATAAGACTAAATTGTGACTTTGTCCATTTGTAAGCTTTTAAACAAGGGATCTCCATGCGGCATCTCTGTATAAACCTCTCTGTCTTTTGAAACATTGGTTACAATTACAATAGATTTGAGCAGAAAAAGATTTCTTTTGGTTTCTTCTGCAATTGGATCCAATTTGAGTTGTGCCCAATTGAGCCAATATAACATTTATTTTGCCAAAAGAATGTCTAAGAATGTTGCGCAACACATTGTCAGCGGTCAGAAGACTTAGAGTGGTTAAAAAGTGTCACTCTTGCATCTCAAGCTTTCTCATCCCCTAGACCCACAGAGCTCAGCTTGTTTCAGTCTTGTGGGTTTCAGAGAGGGGTTTTCAATTACAAGCCATAAAAGGTATGAATTTAAGACCTTTTCCTATCTGGGTTTTGTTTGTTTCTCAATCTCTTCTCATCCCCAACCCCACAGCCTCAGCTTGTTTCAGTTTTGTGTGTTTCTAGGGTGGGGATTTCAGTAAACTTACTAATACATAATCATAATCAAAATAAGAAGTTGGATTCTGATTACGGATTACTGTTCACCCGATTACGGATTATTAAACATGTCATAAGGCTTTTACCATCTGGGTTTTGTGTGGTTTAGAGTGGGTTCAAATATTAACTCATTTCTCTATTATTTTGCACCATTATTGCAATGGATCTATGGTTTCATACTTTGACTTAAATGAATTAAATCATGGGAACTATGGTTTTAGATTTATGGGTATTTTAGATGTGATCTGCACCGTTAAAATGGATATATGTCTTGGGATTCATGTCATGATTTTTGGGCCTCACACTTGTCTTCATGCCTGAATCTGTTTTATTTTCAGTTTCCTCTATTTGTCTATTTCCTAGTGGTTTTTTTTTCCTAGTTTCTTAGTACCCAATGAACTAAATAGTTTTGAATCTTGATCTTCTTTCTTCCATTGTCCTTGGCATAGTTTCTTTCATTTCTTAAATCTTTCTGCTCAAATCCACTTTGTAAATAGAGATTTTAGTGGTGTTTTGGCCAGAGCCTTTTACATACCAAAAAAAAAAAAAACTGTTTTTGCTCCTAATCTTATGATCAAAAGTTTGATACTTGTTTGAAAAGCACTGAATAACAAATCTTCTCCGTCTCTATGAGCAGTGGTGAGAATTGGAATTGATACTATGGGGAGGAACACTGGTGAAATTGTTTCACATGCAGGCTCTGAGGTAAGTGCTGATAAATCAAGATCATTTTCTTCATTTACTGCAAGTATGAATATTATGAGCAAACAATTTGTAACAATCTTAATGGTAATATGAAAAACAAATTTGTTAAAAAATAGGCCATGACGAAAGGAGAAGGGCAATTGAAAAAATCCCTTTTTGCTTCTATTCACAAACCACCAATAGATGATGGGAGACCAAGAAGCATGGTTATTAAGGCAAAACTTGAACTCTCTCGAAACATCTTTTCTCATATTTGACTTCAGATATCTCAAATAAATCTGTATCTGATTTGAGTTTGCTTGCTTTGCTTGGTTAAACTTGGAACTACAAAATAGAAAGCACACAACATGATTCCTCCTCACATTGTAGCTGAAGCCATATCAACACTCCATGGTGATGGTGTGGAGCTCAGATTTTCAGGCCCTATTACACCAACAGAAAGGGAATATGTTGAACAGTACGTGTTGGCAAAGTACCCACAATATGCTGCGCTTGTTGAAGGAGAACAGTTTGATCTTTCTAGTATTTGCATCATTGAAGAATCTACTGAGACCATGCCTGATGATAAGAGGAAATCACCGAGGGGTAGTTTGAAGTCACCTAGGGAGTCCGCAACACAATTCGCCGGAAGCAACCTGCCTGACTTGGACAGGACTCAGTTGGAGCCGTCGAGGTTGCTTGACATCCTCACCAAGAAATCCTCCTTCCCCGGAAGCTTCATCTCGATCCCCGAGATACAAGCTCAAAACAAGGTCTTGAAGCACTGTGGATTGACTGATGATGATTACCTTGTTCTCTTCACCCCAACCTACAGGGATGCCATGGTGTTAGTAGCAGAGAGCTACCCTTTCTTCAAGGGAAACTATTACTTGACCATTCTTGGGGAACAAGACTGCATAAAGGAGTTTGCCGGTTACAAGGAATCCAAAGTGATTTTGGCACCAGAGACTTGGTTGGATTTGAGGATCAAAGGTTCACAATTAAGCCAGTATTTCAGGAAAAAGAGTAAGCTCAAGGTCAAAGGGTTGTTCTCTTATCCAGTTTTTGCAAATGGGGTTCATCACTCACTACATTGGGTTTCCGAAGCTCACCGGAGCTCGTGGCATGTTCTTCTTGATGCAACCGAACTGGTTTTTGGAAAGGATCACTTGAATCTCAGGCTTCACAGGCCTGACCTTGTTCTGTGTAGCGTTGACAATTCTCATGGCCAGACGTCAAAGATCACTTGCCTCTTGGTCAGGAAGAAATCCTTTGACACTTCAATGCCTTCGCCTCAAGTCAATGAATGAGGGCTATTTGTGTGTTTGTGTACAATATGTTAAACGGTTCTAAGACACACCAGTAAGCAGTAACATTTTTTTTAACTGTGGAAAAGGGAAGATGAACACGAACATGAGCGGGTATAATCACTAAATTGAAATTTTAATTGATCGAAGTACAATAAAACTTATGAATGTTGTGAGTTTCTGAATATATATATATATACATATGATGCACTGGAGTTCTCATCTCTGCAACTATTTTTTGTTCAGATTGGGATTTCATTCTTAGTAAACATTTTTGGCTAATGTATGTAATTTATGCAACTTTCCTTTCCTGCATCTTTGTTGTACAAGCTTTTGGGGCGAGTAATTGTCAATTAACATTTGCATTGGATGCTTCTTTAACCATTTCAAAAAACTGAAATTGGAACCGTGTTGAGGTTGCCGGTAAAATGAGCTAAACGAATCCTGGCCCTAAACCCTTGGTATCTAGGTAGTATGCAAGTGCCCCAAGATGAATTCCATGCCAGTTGTTCAAGATATTGCAATTGTTCTCAACTCTCTCTAATATGAAAGGGTCTAGAGAGAAAGGTGAGTGCGAGGCACATTCCAAGATTCTTCCGGGTAGAAAAAAAGGTTTACAGAATTAAGATCGACGACTTGACTCATGGTGGTTCAATTCTAATCACAGAGAAGACCAGAGAGAGGTCTTTCCATGTTTCCCTCGAACTGATGTGTGTGGGCTGGCTGATAGAACAACTAAAAGAGCTTTTGGAAATTGAGAAGCAGGGTTTCTTTCGAAGGTTTAGGGGAGACTCGTATCAACTTTGGGTGGAGAAGACCAGAAATAACAATGGGAGCTTCTTAGTCTTGACAAAGAACGTACATGGAGTGTTGAAATCCGTGATGGTTCCACAAGGAAGAGCCGACGAGGGGGGAGATTGCTTCAGGAAAATCTGAAGGCAATCTTGAACGGTGATAACGGTGGGACTGGTAGCGTGTACTCAGGCAGACCTGGATGTACAGGGTTCAACGTTGATAACTGGCCTCACGACAAGACTTACAAGGAGGCGGTTCAATCCTCAGGAACTAAGGAAAAAGACCGGGTGAACGACCGGGTAAACGATGCGGGCGAATCTTCCTGGAGTCTGGTGGTAGTCTGTGAAAGGCAAATCGTCCATCAACCTTGGACTGATGTTCGAAAGGCTTTGAACTGCAAGCTAGGAAGAGAATGTGATTTATTTCCTTATCAATGCAACAGAGCCTTCTTCGTCTGCGAGGAGAATGGAGGCAATGGAGCTGGACAGATTAGCCAAAATGAAGATCGTGGAGCAACTAGACGTACTCCTGCTTGGTTGGGAAAGAGCTTTGGAAAACAACGCAACCAAAATTGTTAGCTACAGTGGTTGGATTGTAGTCACGGGTCTTCCTCTGCATTGGTGGTCTAAGAATTTTTTCGAACGCATTGGAGACGCTTGCGGGTTCTGATCGAAATTGCGGAGAGAACAAAAAAGTTCAGTTTTCTCTTTGAAGCCAAAATCAAAGTAAGAACAAACTTTTCTGGTTTTTTCCGAAGCTGCTCTAGATTGTCAGAAGGTGATGAAACTTATCAGGTGCAGTTAAGACCGATATCATCTCGATTAGGCCTACTCAATCAGGAAAAAACTTGTCGATGAACCACCAAGAAGCCTCGAAAGTGATTTCATATGGTCAGAAGGTGCAGATGCAGTCGGCAAAAATGGGAAGTATCTTCGCTTCTGCTTCCTTGGGCGGTGGTCGGAATGTCCTGCCGACGTGGAATTTGTGGGAGAAGGTGAACAGAAGCAGCGGGTTAGACCCTGGGCCAGAAACACGTGGTGGAGGTGGGCAAAGAAGCAGAAGGAATTTGGAATGTAATTATGCTGTCGGTAGTGCGCAAGTCAGCAAAGGTGGGTCAAGGAGCAGAAGGAATGTGGAAGGCTCTTTAGTGGTTGGTAAAGAGGTTGCCAATAAGGGAGAATAGGCTGGAGAAATTGGCTTTTCCTCTTCTCAAGACCTAAAGAACACAAGTGGATCTTTATTTAACTATAAAGATCAAGGGAAAAGTAATTTTCTCCATAAGAGACAGAAGGAGTATTTTAATGATTTTGGAAGGGGCTTCCCTTTCGATGGGGCCTCGAAGGGCTCTGACGTTGTTATGGGCCGAAATCAAGGTGACAAACCCACATTGGGGGGCTTTGAAAATTCCAATCCTATCCCTGGACCTGCCAGGTTTCTTTTTAACAGGGGACAAAAGTCTTCTACCCTTGGAAACTTTCATTTCTACAGATAGCAACAGCAAAGTCAGGCCACGCTCTCAACCTCCAAAGGCCAACGCAGAGTCTGAATTTTCTCAATCAAACTTTTTTTCAAAGTTTGGAAAACCTGAAGGAACGGGATCTGTTCATCAAAGAAAGAAAGGTGACTTTGAAGCAGGGGATGACCAGAATTCGAAAAAGGATGCAGATGGGGATTATTGCGATTCCTTAGATAGGTTATCTATTTCTTCTGGAGGAGATGATGGAGGGAGATCTCGACTCTAGGCGGAGGAGGGGGTCGATGTCATCGATAGTAATGATGGATCCATCGCTGCTCTTTTCGAAGACCGGGGCGCGACAAACGTTACAAGCAGAGAGACTGATACAGCTACCATTAATTACGGTCCAGCCCCGGAATCCTGCCTGGAGAAACCATTTTGGGGGAAAGAATTAACGGAGGAGTGGAGGGATGTAATCTCAAGCCCAAGGACAATAGTGTGGCGCTCTCTAACCCTATCACAAATGAGACTAGGCTTGCAGAGGAAGGGGTTGGGGTCACCGCTAGTGATGGTAATTCTAGAAGAGTCTGGTCCTAAAGCACTACAGAACGAAAAAGAAAAAGAAAAAGGGCATGGGCAAAGGTCTCAGGCAAGGTAAAGGCAAACATGCTAGAATCTTATCGTTACCTGAATTTGTCTATCCAGCCTGTCAGGAAAAACTTAGGCATCGAGAGTAAAACAAGAGCGAGTAATGATATCGGCATGAAGGGGGACGGGTTTTCGCATGCCAGAGGTTTGGTAGAGGACAATTTGGAGCAAACAGAAGCACAAAGGGCTGTTCAGTTTAATCAATGAAGATTATCTCTTGGAATATAAGAGGTTTGGGAAGCAAAAGGAAGAGGCTGGTCTTGAAGGAGCAGTTGTCTCGCATTAAGCCGGATATTGTAATCTTGCAAGAGACCAAGAAACAAGTAATTGACAGGAGACAGGTGGCTAGCGTGTGGGGCTCTAGATTCAGGGACTGGGTTTATGTGCCATCGTCTGGCAGCTCTTGGGGGTATTGTGATTATCTGGAATACGCAGTTCATCTCGGTAATTGATTCTGAAATCGCCGAGTTTTCGTGTCCATTAAAATTAGAGGTACCTCGGGGGCGGATTGGTGGCTTTCTGGTATCTATGGTCCTTGTCGCCAAAGGGACAGAGGTCGTTTTTGGACAGAGCTAGCTGCTTTCTATGGGCTGTGAGGTGAAAATTGGTGTATCGGAGGTGACTTCAACGTGGTCAGATTTGCTTCTGATAAATCTAATGGGGGAGGGGTGACCAGTAGTATGAGGACCTTCAATAATTTCATTAACAACACAAATCTGCGAGATCCCCGCCTTCTTAATGCTTCTTTTACCTGGTCCAACGGCAGAAAAATGCGGTGTGTAGAAGACTCGAATCGTTTTCTGTTCACCGATGGGTGGGAAGACAGTTTTCCTTACTTTAGACAGAGGGCCTTGGTTAGGGTTACTTCTGACCATTGCCCAATCGAGTTGGACACTTCAAAGCTGAAATGGGGTCCGGGCCCTTTCGATTTGAAAACATGTGGCTGGAACATCCGGATTTTAAAAATAATTTTAAGGATTGGTGGGCGGAAGAGCAACTGCATGGGTGGCCGGGATATAATTTCATGAGGAGGTTGAAAGCGTTAAAGGGGAAATTTAGAGCTTGGAGTAAAGAGGTGTTCGGAGATGTGGTTGCTGCCAAGAAGTTGGCAGAAGCGCGAATCGTTGAAATTGATTGGCTTGAAGGCATGCACGGGCTGGATAGTATCATAATAAAGGAAAGGGCTGATCTTATTCTCTTGATTGGTGATTTGGCCCTTAAAGAAGAGATAAAATGGAGACAAAGGGGTAAAGTGGAGTGGGCCAGAGATGGGGACGGGAACACAAAGTTTTTCCACCGTGTTGCAAATGGTAGGAGAAAGAGGAACTTCATTGAGAGGCTGGAGGTGGAGGGTTTAGGGATGACTGTTAATGAAGTTGAGATTGAGTCTGAAATCATTAATTTTTTCAAAACTCTTTACATGAGCAATGATGAGGCAGGGTGGGGGTTGGAGGGTTTACACTGGAATCGAATTAGCAATGACGAGGCTGTAAGGCTTGAGAGACCGTTTGAAGAAGAATAGGTCAAAAGGGTTGTCTTCAATTGTGGGAGAGATAAATCCCCAGGGCCCGACGGTTGCTCCATGCTTCTCTTTCAATCTTGTTGGGATACTGTGAAGTTTGAAATCTTAAAGACTATGAAGGAGTTCTACCACAATGGCATTATCAATGCGGTCACAAACGAAACGTTTATTTGCCTTATTCCCAAGAAAAAAGAGTCCGTAAAAGTGAGCGACTTTCGGCCTATTAGTCTGGTGACTAGCTTGTATAAGGTGATTTCTAAAGTCTTAGCTTCGAGATTGAGGGAGGTGATGGGGAGCACCATCTCCTCATCCCAAGGTTCTTTTGTGAGAGATAGACAGATCTTGGATGTTGCCTTGATTGCTAATGAGGTGGTGGAGGAGAGCAAGAGGCGTAAGAAAGTCGGCTTGGCTTTCAAAATTGATTTTGAAAAGGCTTATGATCATGTGGAATGGCACTTTGTAGAAGAGGTTATGCTTAGAAAAGGGTTTGGGGAAAGGTGGAGAAGTTGGATTAGAGGTTGTCTTGAATCGGCAAATTTTTCTATTATGATCAACGGCAGACCTAGAGGTAAGTTTAAGGCCTCTAGAGGGTTGAGACAAGGGGACCCTCTTTCCCCTTTTCTTTTCATTCTGGTGATTGATGTCCTCAGCCGCATTCTCGAGAAAGCTCAGGACTTGGATGTGTTTCACGGGCTTGTTGTTGGTCATGATATGGTGGAGGTTTCACACCTCCAATTTGCTGACGACACGTTGTTTTTTTCTCAGGGACAAGCTGGAGTATTGGCACAATCTTCTTGAGATTCTAGACCTGTTCTGTTTCATTTCAGGTATGAGAATTAATAAGGAGAAATGTTCTTTGGTTGGCATTAACCATAATGAAGAGGTTGTTTCTGGGTTGGCGGAGGTTTGGGTCTCGAGTTGGGAGTATGGCCTACCTTGTATCTGGGTCTCCCCCTTGGTGGGAATCCTAGAGCTCCCAGTTTTTGGGACCCTGTTGTGGAGAGGGTTGAGAAAAGGCTGCAAAAATGGAAGAAGGCTTGCTTATCCAAAGGTGGTAGGCTTACTTTGATTCAGGCCGTCTTAAGCAGGATCCCCATCTATTACATGTCTCTTTTCAAAATGCCAATTTGCATTGTGAAGAATATTGAGAAGCTGATGAGAGATTTCTTGTGGGAGGGCATGGATGATGGGAAGACTTCTCATTTGGTTAAGTGGGAGATCGTTGGAAAATCAAAAAGCAACGGTGGCTTAGGGGTGGGGTCTTTAAAATCAAGAAATAAGGTGTTGTGCGCCAAATGGCTGTGGCGGTTTCCCATTGAACCTGACGCTCTTTGGCACAAGGTAATTAGTAGCATTTACGGGGAGAGTGCTAATGGTTGGAACGCAAGTATTCCGTTGCGTAGTTCTTGTCGTAATCCGTGGATTAATATTTCTCGCGGCTACCCGGTGTTCCTTCTTGGCTACGACCTTGTGGTGGGTAGCGGGGAAAAGGTGAGATTTTGGGAGGATGATTGGTGTAAGGGGGGGTTCTCAAAGAGGTTTTTCCCAGGCTTTTCAATCTGTCCAGCAAAAAGAATGCTAACATCTCTCCTGTTGTGAGTCACAGAGTGTTTCCTCACAGTTGGGATCTTGGGTTTGGAAGAAACCTCACGGTGGGGGAAATAGATGAGGTGACTAGGCTGTTGGTTATCCTTGATGATGTTAACCTTAACCCTTCTAGGATGGATTACAGAAGATGGAAGCTTGACCGCAGGGTCGTTCTCATGCCATTCCTTCTATTCTTTCATTCAAGAAAACGGGTCTGTGGAGTTTTTTCCTCCGTACAATCTGATCTGGAAAAGTAAAACTCCTCCTAAGGTTAAGTTTTTCGTTTGGCAAGCTGTCATTGGGAAAGCTAATACGTGCGAATCTGATGCAGCGTCATCGTCCTTTTATGTGTTTATCCCCCCATTGGTGTGTATTATGTAATTCTGATGGGGAATGTGTGGATCATTTGCTCATTCATTGCCCTTATGCTATCCAGATTTGGTGGTTACTGCTGAAGGAAGTTGGAGCTATCTGGGTCACTCCTAAAGGTTGTTTTCAGCTTTTTTCCTCCAATTTTGTTGCGCTGGGTAAAGGGAAAAAGGCAAAAGTCCTTTGGGGTTGCTTAGTACAGGCTCTTTGCTGGAATTTATGGATTGAACGGAACAAAAGGATTTTCGAGGACTACAAGGGGTGGGGGTGGTTGAGCTATGGGATATAGTGAAATTTTGGGCGGCTTTATGGGCTTCGGTCACCAATGTTTTTAAGGATCCGTCTGCCTCCTCTATTTGTCGTGATTTGTGTGCGACAGTGAAATGATGGCCTCTTTGTTTTCCTAGTTCGGGTTTTTATTCCTCTTGGTTGTCTTTTCTTTTAGGCTTGTCTCCTTGTGGGTTCGTTTGTTCCCTGCTTTTGCTTTTTTCTCTGTGGATTTCTTATCCACTTGTTCCTGTTCTGTGTTCTCGTTTCTATTTTGAATATATAAGTTTCTATTCAAAAAAAAAATGTTAAAAAGAAACTTAAAGACACATGGAATGAGGTTCTAACTTGGTATATTAAAGCAGAGGAATACTTGTGCAGGTTACATAACATAATAATGCACATTATGTACCTCACATAGGAAAATATGTTATGGGAAATGAAACTTGCCAAGGATAAGAACATGACCCCGCTTGTCTGCTTCTCAAATAACTCACAAAAGAGTGCCAGAAGCACCAAATGCAGGACAATAGAATAGGAACAAGCCAGGGCCCCAGAAAGTATAAATTAGTTCCTCCAAGGCGCACGCAAATTTGGCATCTTGTCGGATGCGGTCATCAGAATGAAATTCAAGAGATTCAGGAGATCACATTAAGTTGGTCAAGCAGCATGGTTTCTTTCCACTTTATGTTAAGAAAAAGAAAGAGAACAACTTCATACTGAGTCTACTGGTACTTTCCCTTAATGTGTTTATGTACATTGAGATCACATATAATTTACTCTGACCAGTCTCAACAAGAACTCCAAAGGTTCATTTTGACAACCATTATGTTACATCCGCCAATATACAACAAAATGGGTACATATTTGGATAGTTAGCCCACCTTTGGAGGTTGATTTTCCACCTCGTGTTCCTGAGAGGGGAAAAATAAGGAAATGCCAATGAAAGCTAAAGACTTCTAGGGAACAAATTGCGGCAGAAAGATTTTTGCTAACCAAGAAATAATATCTTATGCATTGAGCATTCAAAAAACAAAGGGTCACAAACGCATACACACACAAGAGGGAGATCTTAACCTCTTGAAGGACTTTAGCTTGAGAGAGAGAACTAAGTTGGCAGCTTTCCATGTTTTCGAGTAATTGGATTACAGTTTGCAGATGAGGAACACTGAAAAATTTATAAATGTTATTAGTAACAGAATCATATGAGCTTATATTTCTTAGAGGAGATATAACAACAAAAACATATGATGACACATCACAACTGTTAATTAAAAATATTTCTGATCTCATGAAAAAGAGTTGCTGCAGGCAAGGTTCTGATGTATGCAACTGTATGCCACAAAAGTTTTGCGAAAACGAAGCCTTCATGACTACAACCTTTGTAACCCACTTTCCATATGTGCATCCAGAGATGAAACTACTCGAGGCATCTGCTCCAACAACTGCATAAAAAAGGAAAGGAATACAAGATGGGAAAATGAAATTTACACGGAATGTTAATAGTCAAGATCATCTCGGTGAAAAGAAACATACTTGTCCGGTATGCTTGATTGTAGATGTTTTGACCAAAAGGTTCTTTGGAAGCTTTATCAGTTGGGCCTGCATAAGAGACGAGATCAGAAATATAATAGGCCAGTGAGGCAAGGCCAATTTAAGCTATTACACACATACTGCAAAGTGTCTAATTACCTCATGTACCCAAATAATAAGATAAAAATTAAGGGTGAGAGTGAGTAATTCACATTGCATTGGGACATATAGATATAGTTATGTTACATGCCAGGAAAGTTGCAACAAGAATTTTCACGAGAGTAATCTAATTGATAACAAAGGATATTCAAATATTATGATAACGGTGAAACGTAAATCATACCAATAGCATGGATTTAGAAGAGTTACAGTGTCAGGCGGCATACGAAAGTATAAGCAAGCCTACCATATATAGAGACACAGTTTTACTGATCTTAGTAGTTACTTACCTTCTCATTTCTTCTTCCTTTTGAAACATATTTCCATCTCTAACAACTCTATGCAGGTTTTGACAAAATTTAGAATGAAGGCTATCTCCAAGATTACAGCTTGCAGCTTCCTAATAAGAACTAATGCACCTCCACTCCCATCGGCAATCCCAGTGTGTTTATTATATCATCACAGTTTCAACGCCAAGTCATGGTAGGCCACACACCCTCACCACAAACTAGAAGATAATTAACAAATTTTCAAAAGCAATGAAATTCTGATTCCCTATTAAAAAAAACCTGCTTATATCTACCCCATTCCTGTTTCACCAGAAATGTCCTAATAACACAGCCTCCAGAAACTCTTGCATCTCCTGCACATTCTAAATAAGCATTTCCGTCTTCCATTCATCCATCTACTATTTGTATCAGTTTTACAATCCTTCACCAGGAAGAATGTGTCTGATAATTTGGACATCATTTTCTAGTATTTCAGTTCTTTAGTGTCCAGATACATGTCCATGACCACATTCCTTTTCTTCACATTTTTTATAACATTTCTGTCTCAAAAAATTGTACTATCTTTGAAGTAAAATACCCGAGCCACATAGGAATCTCCTTCAAATTTTATGTTTTTAATATATTTCCCCTATTTTTTTTCCTCATTAATCTTAATTTTACCAATCAAATCAGCCTCCACATCTGGGATAACAAAAATAATTCTCTCTGTAATACAATCGCCCTCCCCAAATTTAACCAAAACCCATTTCCCAAATTGATTTTATATTGAAATTTTTTATTAGAAAAACAAAGGACAAAGAAGACCCATTAAATCACTATTATCTTCTCCGACATGCATATTCTGATAGAAAATCTGAAAAAATAAAAGGTGAGAAACAGAGAGTAGGAGGATGCCTGGGAAGGAGAGGATTGTTGCATGAGATGGAGGAGGTTGGAAGTGGACAGTATGGCCTGAGAGATCTGATCAGACACCATGGCTTTTGCCGTATTCCCTCTGTTGCTTCCACCTGCGGTTGAGCTCGCCATTCTTCTCACTGTTCCTAGCTCTCGGAAGCGTGTTTTTATTTTATTTTTGAGAATTTAGCTAAAATAGCCCAACTTCACAACTTTTGTTCCAAAATAGCCACAACAATTGCATTACATAGGCACCGTACCTTTATATTTTTGGGTAATGGCGATAGCTCGAAAGCGTAGTACAAATATAATTCTTTTTTAATACGAACGATCCTCCAAATTAATCTAATTTGCTTGAAGGGGGATTCGAACTTAGGGGAAGGGGCCGAGCTCACCGCCTGACCAACTAGTTACTGGCCTAATTTGTGTTTACAAAATAGTTGCAGTTTTACTCAACTACGTCATCCACTCATAATGAGTTTAGCCACAACTAATTATCAAACTTATCATCATCCATGTGAGCGAAATTTGAGACCATGTCAAAAGAAAGGAGGAGAACTTCCCACTTAGGTGCAAAGCAAATTTGAAATTTCTGTTGGAATTTTAAGGCCCTGTTCGGTGGTGTTTTTAGAGCCCCATTTTCATTTTGAGTGCAAAAACGGGTGGAATATGCGTTCGTTGGGAAAGTCTAAAAACACAGGAAACAACTTCATAAAACGAATTCCAACTTTACGTTATAAAACTGAAAACAACAATTTGACGTTTCCAGCGTTTTCCAGAGAATGCAAATTGAACATTTCCAAAAGCAAAATAGAAACGAAAATAATTGTCACCGACTCACCGCCATAATCAAACCCCAACCACCGATGTCCAACCCGCCACAACGTCCACCTTCAAACCCACCACCGCCATGGCTGCCAGACCATCGCCACCGCTATTGCTCCTGCAACTGCCACCAAACCTCACAGATCCAGTCCCCACATCACCACCACCATCCCAATTGAATCACCACCAAACACCCAACCCAACCCAATCCACATCATCGCCACTTAGTAAAAGCAATCAGCACCAGCACCTCCACCACCCATACCCAATAGAAGCACCATCACCACCCAATCGAACCAGCACTATCAAGCCAATTAAACAACCACAAAACCCATCTACCTAATTTTGTTGCTAGGAGAATATGACCTTGAAACTTTGAAAATGAGGGACAATAAGAACAAGAGGTTGTTTATAGAGATCTCAAAGACTCAGAGGTGTTTAGTTCACAAAAATGGGGAGGGAGGGAGGGAGGTATGTTTAGATCGTGAAAATGAGGCGGGGGTGTTCCCCCCCCAAAAAAAGAAGAGATGGTGTGTTTTTTTTTAAAAAAAATAAATTTTATATAAATTGTTTATCAACCTTTCCTTTGTTTAAAAGAGCGGGTTGAAGTTATTTCTTATTAGTTTTTTTTATATACATAAAATTGTGTTATAGTTTTTTTATTAGACATTAACAAAATTACCTTTGAAATATAGCTCACATATTATTATTCTCAAATTGTACTACCAGACACATTTTCACTGTTTTTATTTTCTAAATATGTTTTCTAATTAATCTACCAGACGCATTCTCAAATCCTGAAAATGCAAATTTGTTTTCTCGTTTTCATTCTCTTCAAAAATTATCAGAAAACATTCTCCGAAAACGTTACCAGACGGACCCTAAAAGGTTTTAAAAATTTAACCCTAGCATGTGGACAACACATATTGGGTGACATGAAGCTCTTTCACACGTGGGCTAACCCGCTCTAATACTTATAAATGAAGTGAGGTTCCACCCCAAAACTAATTGGCAATGAGGGAAGTAGCCTAACTCCTTTACAAGTCCTTGCTAGGTTTCTCAACTTTCCAATGTGAGACTTTTTACCTTCACACAAATCTGTGTAGTATAATATTACTTTGATTTTAAATTCTTGAAAGGAAAAAAAAAAGGTGCAAACAGTTCTTTTATAATTTAATTTTGAATTCTAATTCTAATATTACGTCAATTTTAGTTTTGGCCTATTCGTGTATTCAATTGTTATATTAATTCTTTATTTTCATTTATAGCTATTAATTTTTTGAAAACAAGCAGAGACTTTATGTGATATTATTGCTAATTTTTCGAAAACGAGGGAGTTTATGTGATATTATTGCAAGTTTTATTGAGCTTAATTATTCTTTATTTTGCTAGCTGTCATTGCTTTGAATTTGGGAGAAAAAGGTGGGTAGTATAATTGCAGCTACATGCAACTTTAGTTTCAAAACTTTAATGTCAATTTCATGACATTTAAAGCTTTTATTTTTTACAGTAAAGTTGTTGATATTGTTAGGTGATTATTGTCTTTAATGTTCTGAACATTTATGCAATTTAATTACATTTTTGTTTTAATATCTTGGATTCATTTTAATGTCTTGCCTCTAATGTTCTGACTGTTTTGATTTATTTAATTATTTTGGCTATTTTATTTTATTTATTGTGTGGGGTTATACATATTAAGTTTTTAGGTTTTATTTATATATTGAATGCCTTAATTTTCTAGTTTAATATGGTGAATGTTACATGTTATTGGAAGCCTATAAAAGGCCACTCCTCCTTCACATTTGAACAACCACAATATACCATCAGAATATCACATACCACAATCACCACCACAATTTGATTCTCTCCTCTTCTACTTTTTATGCTTTCTCTCACGAATATTATTATTTTGGGCAATGATTTTGTGACTTGGATACCTATATTCGTCTATGAACGTACTCATAGCGGATCTTGAGTTTGTGTACAAAGGGTCATAGTAGATCATCAATACTTGCATGTAGAGAGGCTACAAAGGATTTAGGACAGCGTCTTTGATGTGCTTCACCGTACCAAGCTCACCTTCTTACTTATAATTTATTTTGCTTTTACTTATCTATCAATTTGTTTTTCTTCAATTTCATTGTACCTTAAAAGCTTTCCAATTTGTTCATATGTTATTTATAATATAAATGTTTGTGTATTTGGCTTTACGGAAAAGGAAAACTATATATTTTTATAACAATTTCAGTCACATCGACGCAAGGGGACAATATTAAAAAAAAAGAACGAACCATGGAGAAAGCCCCATCTGAGATTGCTCTGAACTCGCTCCTCTGCTTCTTGGTTGTTGCATCTTGTGAGTTTTTCTTACTATTAATAATTAATTTCCATTCCTCTATGAATGTTGTAGCAGTCACATAATTCATTTGTTTTTATACACGAGTTTTATTTTGGTCATCCAACTCATTTTTAGGTCATTTTAGTCCTTAAACTGTCACATGTTTTCCAATTCAAGCATTTTGGAACATTTTCGGTTGATTTTTAAAGAATAATTGTATAAAAATTGACGGTTTGACTCAGTTGGGATCATACAACAAAATGAAAATGGGAAATGTTCGAGTGTAGCTGATTGCGAAGGAATTAAATGTGAGGATTCGACACTCGAATGTGTTGATGGGGTATGTAAATGCGTCCGCTCGCATTGATTAAACCCTCCTTTGTTCTCCTAGGCCATAATATTCTTGGGGCCTTTCGTATTGATGGAAAATGCAAATAAATAGACTTTATTAGAATGACAAGTTTTGTGATACACCGTAAGTCATTGTGTGATTTCTAACTATCGATGAATGTGAATTTCACATCCAGAAAATCAGTCATGTGAGTTTCTACAGTTTTCGATGACCGTGCTTTTGAAAAAAGAAAAAATAAATTAAACCGAACGTTTTTAGTGACAATCATCCGAATGTTGCCACTTCATGTATTGATCCATCCTAGTCACGATAAGTGTTCCTTCACCAGCATCGTTATCTCACAATTGAAATTAGCTAAATAAATAACATGAAGCTAACAAATGAAGGACTTTCAAATTCCAAGTACGCTTGCAGACGACCAATATTGTGTTGGAAATTTAGAAACTGCTCAAGGAAAAATACAAACTCCATGGCTGGCAATAGTTTATCAAAATCTTGGTCTTTTTCCTCCTTGCAGTTTCATATGAGAGTTTCTTGATCTCCTAAGATGATCACAATGTGTATTTATGTTTGTAATTGGCCAACCTTACAAAATGTTCTACAGCCAACACCATATATATATATATATATATATAGTGAGTTTCTGTTGAGGGATTTTATTTGAGGAACACCCATGTAGGGTCCACTTCGCATTGTATTTCAATAATCCAAATTATCTATTTTGTAGATATTCATTTAAAGACCATCTCTACTAAAAATACTTAATCCGATTTCTTTTGACTATTCAATTAAATTATTGAAATTTAAGTACTTTTTTTAAGCACCGTGTTCATAGATTTTGTTGGTCTCAATTAGATGTCTTAATGATTTTCAATTTGTCTGATTTTTTGTAAGGATGATCTATGAGTGAAGACTTGAAAAATAGACGGTTTGGAACATTAAAAAAAAATCGTAGAGTGCCCTAAAAGGTGTCCCTAAAAAAAAATTATTAGAGGGAGCCCTCCATGGAAGAGGAATATATATATCAATCCCCAAGCCTACATCCAAAAGAGAATAAAATAGAATGCTCACATGAGGTCGATATGGCAAAACTTGCTCCTCCTAACCCTCGCTCTCGGTGCCGCAGCCATTGCATCAGCTATCCACATCATATGGAAAAATCAAAGACCATATTCACATAGGTGCCTAGCGCTGCCAAGCCACCCTTGAAACCACTCAGGTGCGCGGTCCAGATCATTGGGGGCCGAAAGTATGATCCCTACTTTGCTGCTGGAGTCGCTAAAGTTTTTGCAGAAACAAGAATAGTTCCTTCACAACTTACCATGTTCATATAACTATGAACTCTGCCAATATCGGTACAATTTTAGGTCAAGACTAGGCTGGCTGCATGCGGACATTTATTCTAGTCTACTAACACATGCCAAACGACTTTATCTTCAGTAATCAAATTGGACTGATATATACACTTTTTCAACATGGAGAATCAATCGTTGTCAAACCCATGAAGGATGCAGAATATGCAATAAGTTTTAGGTACAGTTCTTTTCAGGAGTTTTGTAAAGGTTAATATTTCAGAAGAGATACGTTGTAACTTGTTTGGTTGCTGCTGTGAAATGATAGCAACAGAGAAAGAACAAAGCTGCTTCTTTTTCTTTTCTATTATCCAATACATTACAAATCTTTTACCAGAGTAACATGAGCATGCACATTGACTAGTTGTGTGCATTTCACGCATGAGGCTTCTCTGGTAGCTCAGACAATAGATGTTCACTAATTTTTCTTACAACTACAGAGAAAGAAAACAAGACATCTGAAAATTTAAGATTTCTATAATAAATTTTGTTACATACAGCAATGCTTTTCAAAAGAACCAACAAATTTGAACCATTGAAGCATGAAGGGTCAGGACCACTGACAATTATTCTTTGTAGGTTTTCCCCTGTTCTGACTGATACTGATACAAAATATGAATATCATATAATTCCATGCCGATTACATTATTATTTCATGCCCTTTTGCTAATAAAATCTTCCACTTAGCCTGCTCATTTCCAGCCATGAATTTAACAAATGACATGACAGATAAAAGAAAAAAAACTCATACTCAAAGGTGTACCTTGGAAAATTCAAAATCTTTGCCATTCTAGACATCTCTGCACCTAGGAATACCATTAAATCAAGTAATCAATGACAGACCAGAACTTGTATTTCAAAATTTACAACTTAGAGGATACGCACAATTGAGAGAGAGAGAGAGAGAGAGAGAGAGAGAGAGAGAGAGACTCTGTTAAAGGCCGTTCAGGTATGTTTAAGTATAAAATGGTTCTCTGTTCTGCTTGTTCAACTATTTTATAATTTTTAGTTTTATTATCAGACCCTAACAATAAAGGAAAACCCTTAAATTTGTGAAACACAACTGAGTTGAAATTCAAGCAAATGCCAACACAACAATTTACTTTTAAAGCAAAGTTTAGTTCATCAGTATGTTTTTAAGCAACTCGGCCTTACAAAACCCATAGTTACCTTGCCTTCCAAATTTTAGAAAGGTGCATTGACATTAGCTAACAATCAATGATTATTGACTTGTAAACCTTAACACAACTCTAAGAAAAAAATTAATCATGGCAATCAACTCAAGACTTGAAATAAAACATAAATTCCCTTCTCTTCATAAGAGATAAACTCCATTGATGCGATACTTACAAGTTCCAACAGATTTCCAATGCTTAGTGATTAAGTTTAAACTACCCTGAAAAACTAATCAAGGCAATCAACCCTGAAGACAGCAGAGATATAATTTACCTATACATTTCAAAGCAAAGCAATAATTCTACATTACATATATCTCGAACCTTGCTAAATGGTAGCAGCCTTGATAGCTCTCTGCAATTCAGATTCCAAATCACTAGCGGAATTGGTGGACATTTTCGCCTCTGTTCTCGCATTCTCTTCTCTGACTTTCTTTTTGTTTCTCCACTGTTCGAACCCGCCAGAAGTCTCATCCAAAGGAGGTGAAACTCTCTTCCCAACAGAATCACTCTCCCCTCTAAAATGCTTCCTAGAAACTCCCGACTTCATCTCCTCCAACCTGTGCTTCATCTCCTTATTTTCCTTCTCCATGACCTCCAAATCCCTTCTCATACAAAAGCACATCCCCTTCAACAATTCCAAATCACCCACATTACTACTATCAGTACCCTTCTCCTCCTCTGCCTTTACCTCCTCAACTCTCTCAATACCAATTTTATTAAGTGTTAAATACGGCATTGCTTTGCCAAACTTTGGTGGAAGATTCACACCCCATCGCATATTCACCACCACACTTTTTGTCACTGGCAACACAGTCCTTGCCATCACAGCAATTCCAGAAAAAAGCCCATCTTTCCCACCATTTTTCCAAGCCAATGGCTTCTCTGCCACAGACCCACCATTCAAATGAGCTCCACAATTATCCCTAAATTCACTGTTCACAGCCCCATTTTTGCCACCGCAAGGCTCCAACCTAAGCTCCTGCCAAACAGATGACCCTTCAGAGACAAACCCATTATCAAAATCACCATTTGAAACGGACCCAGAATCCAAATGGGCACCAACATTGGAGGCAGACCCAGAAATCTGTTTAAAATTAGGGTCTGAAAATGCGTTTTGTTTTAGGGAAAAGTTGCCAAATTGGGGCTTGATGTGGAGAGAGAAACTGGGGTTTGTGTGGGAGAGAGAGAAATGGGCTTTGAAAACAAGAGGGGAGTTTTTTGGGGAGCCAAAGAGGCCAAGACCAGACTTGAGGGAGAGAGAGAGAGGAGAGGGTGCGGTGGAGGTGTGAGAGTAAGAAAGTTTGACAGAAGGCCCGGAAGAGAAATTGGATGAGAGACAAAACGAGAGGTGAGAAGAAGAGTTGGTGGGCATGGAGGTGGATGTGGTGGTGGAGGGGACGGTGGCAATAGAAGAAGTAAAAGGTTGGTTGAAGATGGTTAGAGGTACCTTCGCCTTTATCAGTGGGTTTCGCTGGTTTTGGAACTCTGGTTGGTCTTCTGGAAACCCGAGGGAGATCTTCATCTTTGTGTGTCTGTGATCAAGAGAAATTTCTTTTCTGCCTCTAAGGAGGGAGAGGAGCCAAGCAGCGCAGCAGATTCTTGATTGCGTTAGAGTTCCTCAATTTCGGGGCAGCTGGAAAACAGTGCTTCTGGGCTTTAAACTTCCAATGTTAACCCTCGTGCTTGCTATTTTGTTGAGGCTCGCTTATTTTTCCACCAAATATACACGTCGAGATTTTTATGCAAAATTCACTAGTTTGTGTGGATAAGTCGTGCTAGGTGCTTCTCCGGATATAACTTTTATAACCTAAAAGTATGTTAAGCATAAAGCGTTTTTAGGGAAATACCGTAAAATATCATCAAGGCAAACTTACTTCTCCAAATACCATCCTTGGCTGGACATTTTTGGAATATCAAGTATAAATACATACCTTATCACTTTTTCTTTTCCCTCTCAGCTCTCTCTTCGTTCTCTCTCTCTCTCTCTCTCTCTCTCTCTCTCTCTCTCTCTCTCTCTCTCTCTCTCTCTCTCTCTCTCTCTCTCTCTCTCCGCAACCAACAACACTCTCTCTCCATCGTTGCTCTGCGACCACCACCACTCTATGTCTGAGCTCTCTCTCTCTCTCTCGAGAAACCCATCTCATCCTCTCATCTCTCTCTTCTGAATCGCAAAACCCACCATCGACCCCATCTTCTAGATCTCTCTTCCGGATTGCCTAGCGAGCAACTGGTTTGAGCCTCGAAGCTCAACTCC
The DNA here is from genome assembly GCA_018703695.1 of Prunus fruticosa. Lineage (NCBI taxonomy): Eukaryota > Viridiplantae > Streptophyta > Magnoliopsida > Rosales > Rosaceae > Prunus > Prunus fruticosa. The sequence continues at coordinate 14,360,497 of CM031921.1, read as the reverse complement.
ATCGCCGACCTCCAATAGGTTGTCTTCTTGTATTCTTTTTGTGTTTTCTAAATCTGTGTGGGTTTCTATCAAATGGTCTTTGTTTTGATTGCTCTGGTTTCCTTCGTTTAATTAGTCTTGACAGTCATTTTCTTCATCTCTGTGGGTTTCTCTCAAATTGGTTTTATTTTGATTGCTCTGGGTTATCTGTTTTTAATGTTCATGCTCATTTTCTTCATCCATCTGGGTTTTTCTCAAATGGATTTAGTATCCATCTGGGTTTTTATGAAGTACAATTTGTGATGTAACACCTTCAAAACTAGGTGAGTATAGAATATAGAGGACTGACTAAATGATGTAGTTGATAGTATACTAATGCACATGACAACAGATAGTAGTCGGATAGGTCATTCTTCAGTTGTCATTGTTGAAAGCAATGAGGTAACTCGGAATAATACAAATGTTGCTGATGTGGGAAGTGATGTTGGGACATATTTTATGGACATGATTGATTTTATTAGTGAGGTGGAGGGAGATGCATGGTGGTCATAATGATACTGAAACAAATGAAGTGCTAGTGTACCCTACCCCTCATATTTTGGGCCTTTTGCACACATCAGCCCAACTACCAATAATATGTTTATAAGCAGCATTTGAACCTACTATACAACATAATTTGAGTCCTTCTCATAGCCTTCTTAATTTTTTTCAGACTCCTTCTCATATTTCAAACACTCCTTCAGCATCTCTTCCAAGTCGCGTACTCTCTTCTTAATCGCTCGATTTGAAATATCTACCTTTGTCAACTTATCCTTTGTGCTTTGTAACTCACGTTTCAAACCCGCAAGTTCATTGAAGAGAGTTTACCATGGCTCTACATAGGTAATAATGAAACTGTTAGAAAGCTTGGAAAATATAACACGAATTTCGTGACTTTATTGCTATCGTGGGTATTACTTGCGACGTCCCAAGGCTCGCTCTTGTAGATGTTGATCCCAAAGATCGTGTTGAATTTGAAGGGTTCTCGACATACCTTGCGCTTGAGGTAGCAAATGACGAGTTCTTTGTCTGTTGGATGGAATCTGAAGCTTGGTGTTGGTCCACAATTAATATCAGAATCTCTGTGTTGGTCCACAATTCACGCTAACAATATGTGCATCACCACAATCCCTATTGTTAGAAAGCTCAATAGCATGTCTCCTGATGATGATCTGCTCTCACTCCGTTGTCTAGCATAGCTAGAAGGTATGGAGACTAGGCTTGTAAAATGGGACGAAATGGGCCAACCCGGTCCTAGGAGGCCCTAGGATGTGTGAGCTCAGTCCCTACTATTGACGAGTTTTTAAAGCCCTAGGAAGTGATTGGGCCGGGCCGGGCGAGCCGAGCCAGCCCTATACGAAATATGCTAAGCCCAAGCCCTACCCACGGGCTATACTATTTCAGGCTTTTAGTTCGGGCTTACTCGGCCCATGTAATTTTCAAACTAATATTTAGAGATTTTAAACACCAATTTAGGAATCTAAAACATCTCAACTAAACATTTTGTAGAAAGCCCAACTTGGCTTTTCGCACGGGCCTATATGGCAAAAATCCCAAGGAAAGAAGTCCAAATCGAGTAGACATTCCGGGCCCAAGCGCCTGACAGGATGGCCTTCAAGTTTGGGTAAAACACTGCTGGGGTGGGTGAAGATATTTATAAAGCTCAAAATAACTAAAGTGGTGGTTATGTGAGATTGCCATCACTCTCATAAAACACAGTCAAATATATCACTTTTCCTGCACCCCCAAGAATTGTTTTCTTTCAATTAATCTTATTGTCCACCCTCTTCCTCTTCTTCTTTAGACCCAAATCACCATAAATGCCAACCCATCAACAAATACTTCCTCACCCTAAATCCCTTTGCCTAACAACCAACATCCCCAACCCACATAGTTGCTTTCATACTTGATGGTTATTGAATAATGCTTATTGAAACTAACGTTATATACCCTTAATATGAAACTAACGCTAATTGAGTAGTATTGCATTCAGAAGTTGTTCACCCAAAACTCCTTCTTCTGATATGGGCAAATTTTAATTGGGCTGACGTGTGGAATTTAGGCCCAAACAGAAGCCTTCTGATCTAATTAAAGTGTGAAACCACACAAATACACAATCAAAACCTTTAATATGTACCTTCCAATTGTGAGCCTTCGAATTTGAGGCAAGTGAACAAAACAAAAGGACTAAGGTGCTAGAATTTTCGTCCTTGGTCAACATTGATGTCTAAAGCAATGAAAACATCAACGAGATTTAAGCTATTCTCAAGATTAACCTTCTCAAAACCACCTTCAACAACCTCAAGTACTTAGCAAACTCAGTATCTCCAACAGAGGCCTCATGTTGGACTGCTACTAATAGTCCCACATTGGTTTCTTAAGAAAACCTAGCCTTTTTTATCTTTTATAAATAGGTGGTCCATACGTTCACTCTCATGCCTTAATTGTGTTAGTTGTATTATGTTAAATGTTGAGTTTGAGTTTTTCAACAGAGCATTAGTAATAATTGTTTTTATTTATTTTGAGTGTTAATTATTATTAATTTAAATAAAATTTAATTAATTAAAATCGGGCCAGCCCAGGCTTTTTAAGGGATTAAAAACATGGCCCATGCACTACCCATTAGACATTGGGCTGAATTGAGCCCGCCCATTGTTTTGGGTTAGGTAAGCCCATAATTCAAAAAATCGGGCTGAATTCGGGCTAACTCATTGAGCCTAGGCTTTATTTACAGGCCTAATGGAGACATTTACCGACAATGAGCCTGACAAAGAGAAATTTTCAAAATATGACATAAATACCAAGGAGAACTTGAAAAAAGAGAGTTCATATGGACTCATAATTGAACTTACAATCATAGTTGGCCCATCTAATCCGTTGAGAGCTAAATCATACGCGATTATCTTATCTTTTAGAACAAGATTTGCAATTGAAGAAACAAAAAAAAATGTCATAATTAAAATAGTACATTTATGATTGACATACACGGTTTTCAAAAGCAAATTGTGATCATCAATATTTATCAGTACAAAAATAACTACAAAATGCTCAGAAAGTCATTGCATTGCGCATCACCAGGTAGACAACAAAATACATTAGTTAGCATAAACCCAAGCATAAATAAGCTTCTGAACAAATAAACACACTGAGAAAAATTGAAGAGGATTCATCCAACCAAATATGAGCGAACTTTTTTCCACAAAAATTTAATAACCAGCCTAAATTCAGGGACTAACCTCCTAAAATTGTCACCCCTCCCTGAGCCTTTTGAAAACCAATACACCACACAGTAGTAGCTACCTATAACAATACAATGACCCATTACACTTATGTCATACAATTTGCAATAATGATATGTCTAATGCAATGACTTTAAATAAGAACTTGTATAGATGGAGATGGAGGAACAACTTACACTATGTATAAGGGACTGTTCTTGTTTCAACACCATTGATGCACCGTCGGCAAAGTTTAGACTAACTGCAGGAAAAATCTCAGCCAAACTGAAACATAAAATGTCATTCAGGTCTTCATAATTTTTCTTCAGAGGGAAACTTAAAAAATATTTAGAGATAGAACCAACCTAGTGGTTACAAGATAACACTGGTTTCCATATGAAATCAAGGGAGTCACAGATCGTGAAACAGTTGAAATTATCTATACATCCCAACACAAAATCAGCTTTTAGTAAGGAGAAGATATCTTATTTTAATAATATACTCATTTTTCAAACCAAACACCACAACCATTATGTTCCTCCCAATGCTGCAATTTATTTACTAAAAGAAAGTCTGAATTCAAATAGACAGAAATTAGAACGAGAAATGAATTAAATGGAGAAGAAAGAAAAGGAAATTCCAGCGGAAGTGAGCTTTATTTTGTGCCTTAATAAGTGGAGCTAGCTTCTGTTCATGAAATTTCATCACAAATCAATCCATAAATAAGACCAAGTGAATAAACTTACAGCAGTAACAAAACGAACATAAGCTTCTTCAACAAGGTATGCCAATGTTGTTCCTGAGTCGATAATAGTTCTTCCGTCATGCGATGTGAAGACTGCTGGATCAATTGGCAAGATTTGCCCATTTACAGCAATACTTTGCAGATTTAAATAATAATGGTGCCTGAAAATAATAGTGAAGGACGTTATATGAAACACTCAAAAATAAAGTGACAACATCTAACTAAACCTTGGTGTATAAATTGATTTCACATAATAAATTGTAGCAACACACACTAGAAGAATTTTGGCAATAATCACTATTTTTAAAATCAATTATCATATAAAATTGTATTGTCCTTTAACTTAGGCAAATTTTAATGTTTGTCTAACATCCCTATCCCATTACACTTACCAACCCAAGCAACCACACCCCCCAATGCAAGTAAGTGTATTCTTATGCTTGTGAATTACTGAGAGTAGTCTTCATTTCCTTATCTCATTCCCTTTCTCACTTGGCGTCTTTTATCCTCTTGGTATGAATATTATTCTAAGTATTTAGCCCCTTAACCAACCAAAATTCACAGTTTGATAGTAAAGATTACAAGCAGAAAGAAATAAGAGAAAGGCTTCCAAGAAACATATCGTGGCGGAACAAGGAGACTATAAACAATACTTGGCTCCAAAATCTCACCAAGAACAAGTATACCCCTTCAATTGTCATCTCCCTTCAAACAATGAGAGAACACTTTGGGAGTTAACCCTCGAGATGACAACAGCCCTCGAGATGACAACTGTGATATAACAGATAGAGCCTATTGAAACACCTCTAAATCAATATTCACTCCATGGGTAAATCAAATTCGTTTCCTCTCACCTCGTGTACAGGCCGGGCCGGGTTAGGCTTTCCAGAAAATTCAAAGCCAAAGCCCGCCCAATGGGCTTTGCTTCTCACATTAGCGAGTGCAAGTACAAGTATCAATATGCAGGTTGAAGTGGGACAACTGGTTATTACATATCATATGCACTATATTTTGATAGAATTCAAGGGTAGTCTTATATTTCTAACTCTTCAGCATTCATTATTTTTGGGTGAGATGTTTTAAAGGCACTCAACCATTGATGGCGGCAGAGCTATGAAGTTATATAGTTTGTTACATTGATTTTGGTATTTGTTAAGTATTTAGATAAGGGCGTAATCAGAAATTTTTATAAGTGTAGGCATATGGTTAGTCATTAGGCCAGGTCGGGCTTTACAAGCTTTTTTTTTTTTTTTCAGGCCGACCGAGGTTTCAAAGGGCTTGGCCCGGGCCCATCATGGGCCTAAATGGGTCGGGCTTTAAAAAAAAAAAGGGCTTTTAAATCTTTTTGTTACACATTTTTTTGTCAAAAGTGATGGATAAAGAGTCATCTCTTAAATAATAGTATAGAATGAGTAGCACCTTGATCTTTGCCACTAAATTTTCCCTCTTAGGAAACTCAAAAATACATCGTTTCGTAAAAATGCGGGTCTTGAAAGCTTTGATCTTGGCCTCGGTCGCCATGCTACTGTCTCTCTGTTGTCTACTATAGCTTGCTGGCCACCTTTCTTTCCCTAGAACGGGCCTTCCCGTCGAGTCATCGAGTACAACTTCACCAACCTCGAGCTCGGGGCTGAGTCAAGCAGGCCCAGTTCTTGCAAAATGAGGCGGGCGGCGTTGTCGAATTCCCAGTCGAAGGCTCCTCCGATCCCAACCTCTTTGGTTAATTTTATCCTATAGGTTCTCTTTTATGTTCTTGTATGAAGCTTTTGTTATGTTTGTGTTAATGGGCTTGTCTCAAATTGGTATATATTTTTGTGTGAGTTGAGTATTCTTTTGGTTGTTGTTAATCACTAAGGTTTTTTAATTGGTTAAGCATATTGTGTACATAGGTGTTTATTTATTTTGTCATGTTTGCTCTTCTAGCTCTGTTTGGGTGATGAGAAAGTGGAAAAAGGAAAGAAAAGGCTTGGGTCTTGTTAATTCTTGCTTTTTTGGTTCCTTTACAATAAGGATCATCATTTGGCCCACAGTTCGTAGGCCGAAGTGGGTGGCCTGAGACTCAATGGGCCAAAGTTCGGCTCGAACTTGATGGTTAGGCCTGCTCAGACTAGCTCGCTCTAAGGTGGGTAGAGCTTGGGCTTAGGATTTGAAACCCTCAGTCCGCCCATGGCCTGACCCCGACTAGACCCTCCTGCTTATTCCCTTCTTTAAAAAAAAATTTAATTGATACACTCTCTAGCGTCCTTTTATACTTAACCAAAATAACGTAATAAATATGATAAACTAATAAACTTCTTATTTTGTTTACACATGTTATAAATTAAGTTAATTTTTTCAATGTTGTCTAAAATTTTGTAACAAACAAGCAATATATACACTATATCTTTTAATGCCCCTTTTTGGTCAAGTTCAAATTTAATGATGCAATAAAGAATTTGAAAGCTTATTTTGAATTTATTAATTCTAATGGCACAAATTGCTTTAATTTTCATGATGTCAATCCTAGTTTGGTATAGAAGTAACACATTTTCATAAGATTCATTTCAAATATAATAATTTTTAAATCTATTTTGCCTATTGGTGTAGGTTTAGTAAAAGAATTTGGCTTTATATTTTTATTTCTTAAGTTATGTAGTAATCTATACTATATTTTAAAAGAAGACTCTTTATCCATCACTTTTGAAAAAACATATGTAACAAAAAGATTTAAAAGACTTAGAAAAAATAAATTTTTTTTTTTATAAAAAAAGCCCGACTTGTTAGGCCCGTTTGAGCCCGGGCGGATGGGTGAGCCAAGGTGGATGGGCTTGCCCTGGCCAAGCCCTTTGAAACTTTAACCCTGCTTGAAAATTTTTAAAAAACTTGGCTCAAGCCTGACCCAAACCCAAAATTTTTGGGAAAATACCGCTAAATCCCATCAAAGGCAAAACAAAATCTGTAAATACCGTCCTCAAGCTATACAATCTGCAAATACCGTCCTCAAGCTACACAATTTGCAACTACTATCTATAAATACGTACTTATTGCCTACTTAACACATTTTCGCACTTTTTATTTTTTTCTTTCAGCTCTCTCCCTTTCTCTCTCTCTCTCGTCTTCTCGACATAAAACCCCAATTTACTTTCTTCTTCTTCGCTTCTTTTGTTTCTTTTCAGATAAACGAACAAAAAATTAGTTTTACCCCTTTTCTCTGTTCAGGATTTTTTCCTCCACCACCTCTCTCACTTTCCTGTCTTCAACCCCAACCCTTCTTCCCTCAAAACCCAACTCGACTCTACCTTCGCCAACCTCCAAAACCAAGCAAAGGATGCATTCCATACTGGGGTTTCAAGCTTTGTTCCCAAACATTCTTCCTGGGAAAAACCCAGTTTGGGGTCAAATTGCGGTAAATAACATGTAGTTCTTAAAGTGCCTTTATTTGGTATGTTATAAACAATTGAATTAATCCTGTTAGAGCAAGTCCACCCATATAGGCTAAGGCAAGGCAAGGGTTGCCACTATTCACATGAATAGTGGCAGCCTTGCCTTAGTTGGTTCCACCCTTGGAAGGTTAGGACAAGGGCAAATACTATTCACATGAGTATGAATAGATGAATTTGTATAGAGTTTTTGGTGTGGGAAGTAAAGAATATGCCTAGGTATTTATTAAAAAAAATTCTGGAATTTTTGGTATTTTTTTTCCTATTTTTTTCCATTGTTTTTCAATTTTTTTTTGGTTGCTGATGTCATTATGACGTCAGCATTGCATCATCCTGCCCAGGCAAGATCTGCCCGTGGGCTTGCCCAGTTTGATGGGACCCACCATTTGCCCGGGCCATTTCTCTCCCGCTGGAGCTCTCTTGGGCTGCCTGGGGGGCCTTTTGTCCAGTCTTGGCTTAGGCTCGAGGTGCTCTTAGTGCTATGAACTGTAGGAAAGAAGGAATATTATGAAACCCAATTTGCAACACTTCAAATCCTTTGAGGAGGTCAACTATATCGACGAGAACGATCTCGAAAAACAAGCACAACATGAAAGAGCAATGAAGATTTCCAACTATGCTAATATACTTCTCTTGGGACTTAAGGTAATTAATTTGTCTATGCAATTAGTCAAATTCTAGTTGTTGTTTTTTTTTTTTGTGTTTTAAAGAATTTAAAGAAAGGGGAAAAACTAATTTTCTTTTCGTTAACCTGAAAAGAAACAAGAGAAGCGAAGAAGAAGAAAGCAAATTGGGGGTTTCATCTTACAGAGAGCAGAGCAAAGAGAACTGATAGAGAGAGATCGAAGAGAGAATTGAGAGAGAGAGAGAGAGAGAGAGAGAGAGAGAGAGAGAGAGAGAGAGAGAGAAGAAAGAGCTGAAAGAAAAAAGAAAATGTGTGAAAATGTGTTAAGTAGGCAATAAGTATGTATTTATACATGGTATTTGCAGATTGTGTAGCTTGAGGATGGTATTTGCATATTCTGTTTTGCCTTGGATGGTATTTAGCAGTATTTCCCGCGTTTTTATCCCTTTTAAAAGCAGTTTCAAACAAACCCTAACAATTTCTATTTCAGCCAATTTAGTCATTATTTTTGTTGTCCAAGAGTCTTCATATTTTATATTTTACGTTTTTTCAAATAATTTTGTAACTTCATATTACCCCTCAAAAGTGAAAATGTTGTTAGCTTCATATGAGATCGTCAATTTTAGATCATTCAGTATTATCAGTCACCTTGTAGGTCAGTTAGCCTAAAAGTGTCAAAGTGAGGAAATTTGGAAACTTGGAAAGCGTCAAAGTGAGTGAGTGAGGATGCTCTTCCTTCTTTCAATCTACTAGTGTCAGTTCCTGAATGTCTGCTAATTGCTCTCTCTCCAATCTCTCTCTGTATAATCAATCTCCGAGAAAGAACTCTGCCAATTAATTGTATTTTTGTGGAACGTTAAGATGAGATTTCTCGGATATAAAAATAAAATAATCATGCACTTCTGGACTTTGAATGAGAATATTTCCATGTGGAATGCTCTGCATAAACGTTTAAACGTTACATGAATGGATTGATTAATAGTGTGTCTGTATTTTAATTCATGATTACATACATGGTCAACAAAAATTCAGTCCAAAAATTTTGGACACAAGTTCGACATTGTTATCCTCACTTCATGTCGTCTTGGATAAGGATGCAGTTGTTTCAGCATACATCTTCTGTACAACTATTCAATAATCAGTTGCTGAACCTAAGTCTGATTCTGAATTATGAATCTGTATCTGAATCAGAATTCGATTCTGTGTCCAATTTCCAATCAACCGGTTTCATCCTGTTCGTATTGGCTTCTAGTGGAGGCAGTCCATCATCATCGCATTGTTATCCTCACTTCATGTCCTCTTGGATATGGATGCAGTTGTTTCAGCATACATCTTCTGTACAACTATTCAATAATCAGTTGCTGAACCTAAGTCTGATTCTAAATTATGAATCTGTATCTGAATCAGAATTCAATTCTGTGTCCGATTTCCAATCAACTGGTTTCATCCTGTTCGTATTAGCTTCTAGGGGAGGCAGTCCATCATCATCACTTGAGTCAAGCTCATTCTCTTCTTGTTGGGAGGTAGTGTCTCCCTGCAGACTTGCTTTGCATCCATCTGGAACTGCGGATTTGAAGATTTCTGGCCTGCATTGGGTGGTCAAAGCAAATATAAGGAACAAAAGACCAACAAAAAAAAAAATGAGGTGGAGGAGATGCACGTGAGTGCCTGTCTCTCAAACACTTAAAACATTACAGAAAATGTGCCACAAGGCTGCAGGATTTCACACTACACTTCCATGAGCTACCTTTTCCCATCTTTTGGTAGGATTATGTGCTAGCTCTGGATACTATGGGAGGCTTGTTGGACTACTATTTCCAAAGAAAAAAGAAAAAGAATTTTGACAGTTCCAACTTTCTTAAGTTGCAACATAATGCTCAAACAGTAGACCTTCACCCATATGAAGGAAGCCGGAGTAAAAATTGAGTTAAGTTTCAAAGTCTGATAACCAAAACACAAAAGGACATCGTACTATTAAATGTTTATGCAAGCCGGGTTTTAGAGGGTGGCATATAGTGAGAGAGTGGCACATCATTTTAAGATGGGAAGAGAATACACACCATTCTGGTGATTTCCTAAGCGCACGAACTTGTTTGTAAAACAGAACTTGCGAAACAATGCATGCCACTTTGCTGCCAGATTCAACAACCTTCTCCTTTCCACTTGCATCAACAACAACAAAGCTCCCTGCATAGAAAATGAACGCAAAAACAATGTCTTTTTGGGTACATTTACTAGAATCTGTTGAAATTGGTTGACTTTACAGGGAACAAAGTCAACATACCTCGTTTTATCTACATGCTCTTTTGAAATTTAGCTGGAAACAACGCCAAAGATTTCTCTCCTTGTGCATCCATGACCTTAAATAAGTAGAGCAGAATCAAAGACAAGCAGTAAACACATTGTGCAGTACAAATTCAGTTAATTTTCTTTACGAACATAACTTCAATCTAAGAATTAACCCAACCCCGGCACATCCCTTTATGATTTGAGTGAAGTCCTAGGGCATAGGAAGGAGCCAACCCACTAAGCTTATGGCCATTAGTGCATTTTCATTAACACTAGCTGTTAATTACATGCAGAAGCTGGATTTCGAAAAAAATAAATACAGCTTTTAGGGTTAAAGATTGGCACTTTACTGCAACCAAGTGCGTGATGAAATAGATTGAATATGAACAGAGTCTTAGAAGGGTTTTTCTCTATTTGACAAAAAACAATTGAAGAAACGAAAATAGCGGATTTATTGAATAGAAGAGCACCTCAATGAGATTGGAACCACGGAGAGAAACCACTTGCACTATAGAGTGACCATCTTTGAGGGTCAAGCACTCTTCCTCCACTGCCCTCTTCAGATTCTTCCTTCCACCTTTCATCGAGATTGAAATTAAAACCCTAAAATGATCACGTCCTGCTCAGTCTTCAAGCTTTGGTTTTTGGGAATGTTGCATCCACACAGGAGCAAGGGCTGCTGCGGCGGCAGGGGGTGGTCTGCGCCGGCGGAGTGGTGGATGGGGTTAGAGCTTAGGGTTTAAGAGGGAGCGTTAAACTAATTTGGGAATTAAGGGTTTGGAGGACGCCTGGCTCAGGTCATTAAACTTTATATTTTCATTGATTTTCTTTTCATCTTTTGGATAAAATGAGATGGGAACCATATCACGGTTTTTTTTCTTCAGGTTTTTTTAGTTTTGTTTTCTTCTCTCTTTTGTGTGGGTGTCAGGGCGTGTGTCATAGAATATGCTTTTGAACCAGAATTTTCCGGGAACCTTCTATAATATTAACAGTAATAGATATCTTCGTGTGGCGTTTGTCCGTCGACCTCATGGTTATAATTTCATCATATCCGCTGTAAAAAAGGCCCTAGAAAACTACATGACTTTGATTGGGCTACGTTGTTTGCTATTTTAGGGTTAAACGCCAAAATGTCAGTAATTCTGGACCGCTTATAGTGTAGTGTCAGAGTCACAATATATATATATATTTCGATTTTATTGAGGAATTCTTTAAATAATTTTATTTGAGAGGCCCTTTAAGATCCTCTATGAAATTTTTTTTCTAACGATCTAAACCATCTATTTTATCAGTTTTCATTCATAGATCATTTTTGCAAAAAATTAGACAAATCGAAAATCGTTTAGACATCTAAAATGTGCAGAGATGATCAAATGATTTCTAAAATCCGAACCATTTAGACATCTAAAATCCAAACCTACAAAACGTGCTTCTACTAAAATTTTAATAATTTAATTGAATGGTCAAATAATATAGGATTCAAGTGATTTTTTGTTAAGATTATCTTCAAATGAATATTTACAAAATAGAAGATTTGGATTAATAAAATGCAATGTATGATGGGCCCTACAATGGTGTCCTTCAAATAATCTTATTTGAGGGATCTCATTATATATATTTTTGTGTTATAATATAATATATACCGTCTCCTTCTATTGAGGGATCACATAATAATTTTATTTGAGGGACACCCTTTAAAGTACCCTACGAATTTTTTTTCTAACGATCCAAACCATCTATTATTAAGTCTACATTCATAAATCATCTTTGCAAAAAATTAGACAAATCGGAAAATATTTCGACATCCAATTGTATCCTACAAAATCAATGAACACGGTGCTTCAAGAAAAGTACTAAAATTTCAATAATACAACTAAGTGGTCAAAATCAATATTCGAATTCAAGTGATTTTTTGTAGAGATAATCCTTGAATGATTATCTAAAACATAGACGATTTGGATTAGTGAAATATAATGTAAAATGGGCCTTACAAAAGTGTTGCTCAAATAAGCTAATTGAGGGATCCCTCCTCTCTTATAATAGATATATATTCTTGTGTTATAATATAAATAAATATTTATTCATACTAGGCTATTGACACACATGTTATTTTATACTTTTTATTTTTTATTTTATAATCTCCAAAATTATTATTTACAAGAAAAAAAAAAGGGAAACATGTAAGAAATGAAAATATAAATAAGAGGAGTAGAAATAAACGGTCAAACTGTCTGAATCCGGACAGACTCTCTTCCTTTCCTTTTGCTCCAACGAGACTCTCTCTCGTCCTCGGCTTTCCCTCTCTCATCCCATTTCACCATAGCTCGTAGGGCCATTACCAATTTGGCCATAGCTTCCTTTTTCTATCTTTCGTCAGTAACAATTAACAAAACACTCTCACTTCTCCAAGCTTTTCTTCAATGGCGACCCTAAATGTTCCCGCAAGAATGTCTTTCTTGAAACCTGAAAGGTCTAGAGCCACTGATCGATTGGCTTCCTCCAAAAGCCTGTGTGATTCTACTGCGTTTCACTGTAGACCCAGAAGAAAGTATGCTCAGAAGAAGCAAAGCTTTACTGTTAAATCAACTGGGATCTTCCAGGACAGCAGCAGAGGCCATTCTAACTCACACAACGGTCCTGTGGAGAGCGTTGTAAGTTTGCTTTTTCTTGTTTCCATTTGTTATGCTTTCTCTGTTTTTCCTATTGGGGGAGCTTTGCTTTTGTCCTTTTTATAACATGGGTTGTCAATAGTTCTTGAATTTATGTGGCTTTTGTGCGTGTTCTAATTTGGTTTTGTATTGTTCCGTCTCTCAGAGAGTGGAAAACTTTGAATATTTCGAAATTTTAGATAATTGGTATTTCAATTGGTAGGCACATGGGGCTGAAGTTTCTTCCTTTACTTCAAAAACACCTATAATCTTTAGTTTCTCGTGATATTGCTCTGTTTGGTTGCTGAGAAAGTTTAGGATAAACGAACAAAATAGGATACCAGTCGTCACATTTGCATTGTGAGGAGCTGGGGACTGCAATACCCTTCTCCTTTTAAAAGGCTGAATACAGATTCTTGGATTAGTTAAGTTGCTTTCTAGCATAAAACTTAGAAATACAATAAATGCATGGTAAATTTATTGCCTGCTTTAATGCTTTTTCTAGCTTTGCTATGTTTTATGTATTGAAGACAGGTGCTTCATTAGAATGCAGTTAATAGTAGCACTTGTGCGTGTTCTAAATCTATAACCTTGAAATGTTGTTGTCTTGTTTTAGGACAAGGCTGACTCAACTTTTGAACTTCAGTCTGATAATGATTACCTTATGGCCCAGCCAAAGGTATATTCAGATGGTGTAAGGAAAACTAAGATAGTATGTACAATTGGTCCTTCAACAAGCTCACGTGAAATGATATGGAAACTGGCTGAAACAGGAATGAATGTTGCACGTTTGAATATGTCACATGGGGACCATGAGTCACACCAGAAAACCATTGAACTTGTCAAAGAATACAACTCTCAATTTGAAGACAAGGTTGTAGCCATAATGCTGGACACCAAGGTATGTTGATTGCTTTTTCACTCTCATTCTTTGCCTGCTCATATCCTATTTAACTTATGATTAGGAGCACAGGTTTTTGCATCAAGAATTGCTGCATTGGCGGGTAAATTTGTTTCACCTGCTGTGGATCAAAAGTAGGACGAAATTCAGGAATCAAAAGTTTTTTTTTATTTTTGGTTTAACATATGATTTTGTTTTTTGTTCACTCTGCTTATTTTCGTGAAGAAATTTTACATTTATTATGTAAACTGTGATTTTCATTTTTACTGTTGTAGACTACTCCAAATTGTGTATCATAAAATAAGACTGGACTTTTGAAAAATGCAGAACATTGCCCCTTCTAGATTAAAAGTTTCATTTACATTTAGCATGTGTTAGTTTAGATTTTCATTCTCAATATTTAGTGTACTACTCTCAAGTGAATGCTCGTATTTATCACATTGTAAATAATTGTTATAGCATAAAGGCTTTGAATATCTCATCCTAATTCCTTCTAATCACCATTGAGGTTATGGTTGATGTATGATTTTTCTTTCTTCATGCAGGGTCCTGAGGTTAGAAGTGGAGATGTACCACAACCAATTCTTCTTAAAGAGGGACAAGAGTTTAACTTTACAATCAAAAGAGGAGTTAGCACAGTGGACACAGTTAGTGTAAACTATGACGACTTTGTGAATGATGTGGATGTTGGTGACATTATTCTAGTTGATGGTAAGCATAATATTTTGCAGGTGCTGAATTTGTGGACGAGTCAATTTGTTTTTGTTTTTCATCCTATGTGATATGATATTTCTTTTAGCATGTCTTTCTACGGTTTTAGAAGTATGGCAAATCAAATCTTGACTCTTTTGAGTAAATTCATTAAAGAGACTGAAGGAACTTGTTTGTGCACGCAATTCCACTAAGTTTTGGAACTCTGTAACTGGTTAGAGTGACCTACAGATTATTGTCATAGCTGTTGTGCATTATGAGTTGTTGCTTTGGTCAACTTTAATGGCAACTGTAATATTATAGAACTAGACTAGTTTTGTAGTGAGCTGGTGTTTGTTAACCTCAAGTTGGTGGGATAGGAGTTATCAAGGAAGAACTTAGCCACACTAATGTTGACTGTTTTCAGATGTATTGGAAGTAATGTCCGACTGCATCTTGCCATTTACTGAATCAAACTGGCCACCCTGATGTCAAGAGTCAACTCAGTAGTCTTTTGGTATAAATAGGCATAGGGTGATGTTCTTTTCCCAAGTCTCTGGCTGGTTATGCTGCCAGACTCTCAACATGAACAATAAAAATATACTCTATTAGCTTCTTTAAGATAAAAAGAAGAGAATCTCCCTAATTAAGAATCCAAGCTGACATGCCACTGTGTGGCGAGAGAACATTTCCGTTCATACACACACGGGAAATGGATTAGGTGTGAAATTGTCTGCATGCAGACTGGTGAGAATAACAAAGGCTGTTCAAATAACTGTGTATGGCCGTTTGAATGGCCTTTGTTTTTTTTTTTTTTGAGTCGAGTCCGTAGTGTGGAATGTGTTCCTCGTCATTAATATGTTTGCTCGTGGTAATTGTGGCCTCTCAGGTGAATCACATCGGCTACAGTACGGGCCTCATATATTTTCTACAGGGAAAACTTGTGAAGATGGTGCCTCTGTTAAGGAATCACATGTGGGCCCACCCCTCAACGTGATATGATAATCTGAACTGTCTGCTTTCCTCATTGAAGGATCTCTTTACAAAGAATAGTTCAATTGGAAACCATTTGGCGATCTAACTATGACCAAGTACATAGACACAATGTTTCAGATAAACACTGAAATGATAATGAGGATAATCAAATGGCTGAACGAGTCTCTGTTAGCTATTTTTTTGTAGGAATGATTCTTAAATGGTGACGTAAAAAGTGAATGGTTCAAATCATGGGACCAACATTGCAGGGTGGGCCCATAAATGCTGTCTATCTTTTTTCTTGCAAAGAGGGATCTCTCTTAAAAAGGAAGGGGACTATATGTATCTTAATCTGTTTGATTTAGCAAGTTCAAGTAGTTGTAATTGTACTTTATCATCCCAGTGGTTAGACTGTCTTGAATTGATTCTTTTCTTACAGCTCATAAGTTGTAACCAAGGGAGGTGGAATATCATTCATTCCCTCCCACCTTCTTTTCTATTTATCTACTCACATGGTTAAGAGACCTGATGATATATCATGTCTTTCTGCTAGGTGGAATGATGTCGTTAGCTGTGAAGTCAAAGACAAAAGATTTGGTTAAATGTGTGGTAGTTGATGGCGGAGAACTAAAATCAAGGCGCCATTTAAATGTGCGTGGAAAAAGTGCAACTCTGCCTTCAATAACAGGTAATCTTCACCAATGTTTTTGGTGTTTATATGAACATCAGTCCATTTGATTTTCAAAAATTCGAAGAGGCACACAATATTCAATTTGTTGGTCTGCTTTATTGTTCTCTTCTACAGAAAAGGACTGGGAAGATATCAAGTTTGGAGTGGACAATGGAGTTGACTTCTATGCTGTCTCATTTGTAAAAAATGCTGAGGTGGTCCATGAGTTGAAAGATTATCTCAAAAGTAAACTTCTTCAATCTCTTATCAGTTTATTCTGTTAACATTTCTTCTTTGTGGATCTTTATAGTATTGTCTCCTAAACTTAATTTGCGCCTCTTCTGTAGGTTGCAATGCAGATATTCATGTTATTGTAAAAATAGAAAGTGCGGACTCTATACCGAATCTTCATTCCATAATTATTGCATCTGATGGGGTTCGTCTTTATTTGTAACTTTTTTTTTCTTGCATGCACCAAAAGCCCTGCCATCCTTATTCTTTGATATGTTGGTACTACCATAAGCAATGACTTATTATCCATTTTCTTGTTTTGCTGTCTGCTTTATAGGCAATGATTGCTCGTGGAGACCTTGGAGCTGAGCTTCCAATTGAGGAAGTTCCTTTATTGCAGGTAATTTGATCGTAGTTGTATCTTTACCATTTCT
This sequence comes from Prunus fruticosa, assembly GCA_018703695.1. Classification (NCBI taxonomy): domain Eukaryota; kingdom Viridiplantae; phylum Streptophyta; class Magnoliopsida; order Rosales; family Rosaceae; genus Prunus; species Prunus fruticosa. The sequence goes on along the minus strand of CM031921.1, from coordinate 14,343,634 downwards.
AGTGTATCTTAGCTAAAGAGTTGGGTTGTGAATTAGGTGAGTGGCCTTTGAGTTACCTTATGTCTTATCTTGGTTGGTACTCTATATTATTATCTATGTGCCTTAACCCTGATTCCTCTCGAAGGCAGCCTTTTTGTGCACCCTTCTTTTTGTTTTTTACTTTTTTCTATCGGTGCCGAGTTAGTTGCGTACTTTCTATTTGTCCATTTTTTCATGTGCCAATTAAGGGAGCTAAGATCTTAGGAAAGCGATGAGTGATTTCCATGGAAGAGGAGTGGAGAGGAAACAAATGGCTGCGAACTTGTGCAAAAACCAAGGGAGAAGGGCGGTTTCGGAATCTAGAGGAGAGAAATAGTGGATTTTCTTGATAAGTGTTTGTGGAGGTTGCCTCTTGAGCAAATGAAAAGTCCATGCGAATGGATGGAATTCTCAGATTGTTGTGAGGAGTTTGTTCCAAAGACCTTGGAAATACTTTTCTCAAGTTTCCTTTCTTTGTCCCCTCTGATGAAGCTTCTTGTGGGTAGTAATGGGAAGAGAGTCAGATTTTGGGAAGATATTTGGGTGGGAGATTCGGCTTTCTGACAATGATATTTGTTACTGATAGAAGTACTAAAGACTGATACAATCAGAGATCTCAAGACTACTTTCAAAACAGGACAGTAGTTCAATAATCAATAGTACCTTTGCTAATGAATATCTGGGGCTTAGAGACGGTAAATAATAGGATGTTTCAGGGTCACAATATTTGCTTCTTATATAACATAGCTTGTGATGGTTGACTATAATCTGCATCTCAAAGCAATAATGCGCTCTCTATGTCTTTGTATAGCCTTATCATTTTCAAATGATAAAGTTGAATTTTAACCTTTATGGTTGATTTTGAAGCTAATTTTATTATGTAACTGAATCCTGTGTTATCTTAAAAGGAGGACATCATTAGAAGGTGTCACAATATGAAGAAACCAGTGATTGTAGCAACCAATATGCTGGAGAGCATGATTGATCATCCTACGCCAACCAGGGCAGAAGTTTCTGACATTGCAATTGCAGTAAAAGAAGGTGCTGATGCAATTATGCTTTCTGGAGAAACTGCCCATGGAAAGTAAGTCAACTGGTTGACATTTGGCAGTCACAGTACTTATTTCTGGTATCTATCTTGATAGAAATTGTAATCTATTTATTTGTAGATATTGCGTCACTTTTAATATGTGAAAATTTCTTTCTATTATGTTGGTTTTTAATATGAGGATTGCATTTCTCATTAGTGATTGGTTTTCTTTATCTATAAATCCTGAGATGACCAGTGATGGTTTTTGTCACTTTTATCAACCTTTGCAGACATGTGTAAAATACCAATGCATCCAGTTAATAATTTATTAATTGTTTTTTTCGACATATTTGATGGGCTAGTTTAGGTTGACCTGCTTGAATACCTTTTCATATTTTCACTGCCAGTAAGTTTTTTTATTAATCCTCATTTAAAAACTTTACTGTTGACACCCATCTATTCAATTTTTATGCTGGTCCTGGTTCTAGTTTGGGCTATGTCATGTATCAGTTCGCTGTCAAGATTGTTTCTGGATTTTATTTATTTTTATGCCACTAGAGTCTATTGCATAACAACACCTTTGATTGCGAGCTAGTCATCCCATGACATACAAGATTAATTAGAGTGTTCCCCATTTTGGGGTAAACTCTGACTTTGTTACCATGTGACCAAGTAATTATTTATTTTATAAGTTTCTCTGTAATAGCGAGAGAGCTAGAGAATCCTATATTTGTGTTAATTTTTACTTGCCTAATACATGGATACATACTCGGAAACCTTGGTTGTTCTTTTTCTTCTGGATTCCCTCATTCATGGCCAATGACATTTGTCTGTTATATATATAGTATATTATTTTATTTTATATTTTGTGAAAAGTTTCATACTTTTTTAATGCTGACAATATGTGGAACAACTGTCATATTTTTACATATTCTGCAATTCTAAATCTAGGCATCCATTGAAAGCTGTTAAAGTAATGCATACTGTGGCTTTAAGAACTGAGTCAAGCCTACCAATTAGCACTTTTCCTCCAATTCAATTGAGGGCCAATAAGGTACGCAATGATTGCATCTGAGGAATTATGGTACTTTTTCAGATGTATAAGTTATTTTGGAAATATGATTTTTTTCGTTTCGTTTTGGTCTGATATTTTTCGGTTGTATATGCTTTTTATTTTTAGGACTTCTTGGTGCTGGGTTGCTTGAGGTTAAAATTTTAGCATGTTCTGCAGTTGATTTGAGATCTACCCATTGAATCTGATTACTTTGAGGATACTTTTCAGAGTCATATGGGGGAAATGTTTGCTTTCCACTCCACAACTATAGCAAACAGTCTTCAAACACCCATCATTGTTTTCACGAGGACAGGATCCATGGCTGTGCTTTTAAGTCATTATCGGCCTTGCTCAACAATCTTTGCCTTCACAAATGAGTAAGTCCGGTATTCTAATTTTTTAAGGTCACATGTTGACTTGTCATGTGATCTATATCTTGGAAAACAATTTCTGAAACAATTTCTACTTTAGAATGATTGACATGCTGTTGCTTGCTGCATTTATTGTCGGTCAGTCCTGCTTATATATTGGATGAAATACATATACATATATATATGTATATTAGCACTCTGCAGTTGATTCTTAGTTATCTTTTGTTTGCATCATTTGCCTTATAGTGAACATGTATGCGGTTCAAATATAGATTTTACACGGAAAACCATGTCAACTTTATAGAAGTGGCATTATACATTTACCTGTAACTAAGGGCCTAAAAAATTGTTTAACCTTCTGAGAAAAGGTGATACAATGTTCTCTGCTCTAAGCATTGCTCTTTGACCTCCTACTCAACAGTTATAAATAGAAACGATCAGTCAGGAAGATTACCAGCTCCTTGGTATAGCCCTTAACTTACCATAGCTTTGTTGATAGAGGTCAGCCAGTTTTCCATCTCTGTTTTTGTATACTTTTATTTATAGAAGTTTTCATGCAACAATTGTTTGCATTAGGGTTGTTGAAGCTTTTGACTGCAGAAGCTAAAAGCATTTCTGATGGAGGCTGTTGGGTACTTGTACAGCATTTCTACAGATATTGCTATAAAAAAACAATTAAATTAAACTTACGTTAAACTGCCATGTTGAAGACTGCATATTCTTCAGATTTGCTGCGCCATTAAAAAAATTTCATTCACATTCCCTTTGGTTTTTGCTTCACAGGGTTATTGCAAATGCAATCGATATTCTTTTTTCTATGCAGGGGATTTTGAGCAATTTAAACTTCTTTTCACTATTTGTTCTTAAATTTGTGACATAATTTCTTGTTAGCAGAGAAAGGATTAAGCGGAGGTTAGTGCTTTATCATGGCGTCGTCCCCATATATATGCAGTTCTCAAATGATTCGGAGGAGACTTTCTCAAGAGCAATAAAGCTATTAGTGGTTAGTGATTACTTATTTCTCAATTGTGTGTCTCCTTCTATCTGATTTACATTATACTCTTATGTGTTCTGAATTTTGCCATTATTCCTTGCACAGGCTAAAGGTCTTTTAAAAGAGGGGCAGTTTGTTACTCTTGTACAAAGTGGTGCGCAACCAATCTGGCGTCGAGAATCTTCTCACCATATCCAAGTTCGTAAAGTTGAAAGTTGAAAGTTGATTTTGAACCTCTGAGGAGTTTTCTTTCACTTTTAGTTTCTGTTATTCAAATTGAAGTTTCAGTTTAAGTAGTTGACATCTTGTGAACACTTGTTCCAAGTTCCAATGAAAGGGTAGATCAAATGAACTTCGTAAACGATAATGTAAAGGAGTTACGTCGTTACGAATTTTAGATGTTTCAATAGTGCCCTGTAAAATTTTGGAATTATTTGTTTGTGTTTCTAGGTATATGTGTACACAGAAATCTATGGATCCAGATCTGTAAATCTATGCCATTTCGAGCCATAACCTCTCTTTCTGAATGCAATTTTCCTTTTTGTATTTTTGGTCCTTTTCTTTAACATTGCCCTTGCCGATATCCACCCTAGTTGTCTTCTGTGTGTATGATGAAATCTATCTTTCTCTGGCTTGTCGCCAGCTGGTAAAGAATTGTTTTGTTATGTGATAGTTGTAGATTGCTGCTAGTTTATGGAGCTTTGGCTTGTTGCTAGTTTATGGTGCTTCCACAAACAAAATTCTTGCCAAGTTTCACCCTGAGGAACTTAACATTCTGCCTGGAAGATAAACTGCAATTTTCATCCTTCTCAGATAAAAACTTATCATAATCTTTGGTTACTCTGACATTTTTCTTTGTTGCTTAGGAAAATCTTCTTCTGGAAAACGTAGACAGATCATAGGAAGATGCCTTTTTCTCAGTTGCCCTTTTTTCTAGTCAATCCCTTACGAACATGGTTCATCCATAAATGTGTTTCATATATGTGAAGCCAAATTAGGTTTTGGTAGGTTATGTCTGTTGAAGAAACATGCAAACTAAGTCTGAGAGAAGAGGTGCTTTCATTAAGGTTGGAGAGAGAATTAGTTCTCTTACATAGTTATGTGCTACAGCTTCACAGAGTGCCCAATCATATTACAATAGATTTCTCTACCAGCACATGTTAGTTCTATGGCTAGCAATAAAACAAACAAATGAGAATGAGGAAAGATGTGAGACCTAAACCAAAAGTTACCCGCCTCTTTAAACACACTTCCTGGGTAGAAAAAGTACAGTGTTGGTGCTGCTGAGATACGGAGAGAAACGGGGCTAGGAGTGGTGAGAAAAGCGTTTCTTTTACTCCTGCTGACTTTGTTGCCAACCTCATTCTTCTTATTTAATATAAGTTGCTAGCATAGGTCTTAACATGTCTGCTTAGTTTTATACATCAGACTTTGAAGTTTCCTTGCTCATCATCAGTTGCTTCAAATCTTCCCTCCAACTTGATATTCTTGTACCACTTGGTGCATGCAATGTAGACAATCAAATCTATCGATGTCAGGACAGCTAAGAGGAAGTAAAACCTATCTAGGTGACCCTTGTTGAGGTTTCCGGGGATCCATCCGGGCATGTCATCTGCCGTTGAGATCTTCATGACCACACTCACGAGAAAGCTGCTAAAGTAGTTACCCAGTGAGATTGATGTCATGCACAAGGCGCTCCCAAAGCTCTTCAGCCCGTCTGGTGTTTGTGCATTGAAGAACTCCAGTTGACCCACATACATGAACACTTCAGAAGCTCCTATGCATGCATACTGAGGTATTTGCCAGAAGATGCTTAAGGAGCTCGACCCTTCACAATGTGGACATTCTTTATCGGCATACTTAAGCCTATAGCACTCCACAATTCCTGCTGAAAGCATTGCTAAGACTGCAATAACAAGGCCAATGCCCATTCGTTGGAGCTCAGTAAGCCCTTTAGCATCTGATTTCCTTATTCTAGCTACAACTGGGTCAAGAATACGTCGGTAAAAGAAAATGAAAACTGCAACGCTGAGGATGTCGAAGCTAGACATGCTAGCTGGTGGGATTTTAAAGTTTGAAACAGTAGTTTTCATGGCAGCTCCCTGCTCTACAAAGAGAGAAGCCATTTGTGTAAAAACCACCGAGTAGAGAATGGTGCAGAGCCAAATTGGGAGTAATCTTAAAATGCATTTAACTTCTTCCACTTGCGAGATCGGGCAGAGACGCCATGGGCTGCGAATGCCCTGCTTCTGGTGATCTAAATCTCTTGATGAGATATATGCAGCCCTGTCCAAGAACCTGCAGTTTATGCAGATGAAAATGAGTTAGCTCTGTATTTCAATAGTCATAGAAACTGACTGTAACTAAGCCTGTCAGGCTTTGGTTTCCTATCAGTTGGTTGGGTTGGCAATAGCATTTATCATCAGAGCTTAAAATGGGGAAATCTATTTGTAGTTCAAGATGCCCAAATTCAGCAGGATTGCTTTATTGAGCCTATGGAAGATTATTGTCTCAAATCGAAAAACCATAGTGCATACCAACTAAATCCATAAAAGTTTAGCCAACTTTTAAGAACATAGACAGAGTTATGAATTTAAGCTGCACTCTTACTTGAATCCATGGGTGTAGAGGATCTTTCGGTTGCTATTGGAAGACTCTTTTTTAGCCTCGTCATACAAGTCGTCTCCACCTCGTGGCATCTCCGCCCTGCATTTCTTCATCGCAGCAACTAAGACTTGGCAAAACCTCGAAAGCGGGTTGCCATTTGGCTTGAAGTGCCTGTACCTAGCAGTCCCACCAAGAAACAAGACCAAAGCTGCAAATGCAGATGCAGTGGATGCCCAGAACCCAATGGCCCAAACTCCTTCATCCTCAAAGTATCCCAATATGGTGTTGGAGAAAAGGGAACCAAGGTTCATAGCCAGGTAGAAGTAGCTAAAAAAGGCCACCTTTGAATGCCCCTCCTTGTTGTCCTCTTCATCAAACTGATCAGCTCCAAATGTTGCAATGTTTGGTTGGTACCCTCCATTTCCTAGGGCAATGAGGTAGATGGAGAGGTAGAATAACCAAACATGTAACTTTGAGTGTGTTCCACATGGATCTTCTTGGCTCCCACAACCTTGTGGCTTCAGCAAGAAGAGTTGGGATGATAGTGACAATGATATCAGACCCTGTTGTCAAATGCACACAACACAAGTCTCATAAACAATGCATTGAAAACAATACTAACGCATACTCGCTCCAATTTCAAGAGCATATAAGATTAAAAAAAATCAAGCTAATCATACTTACTGTGACAAAGATTAGTTGAAAGATAGCACAGGTTTTGAATCGCCCCCAATACGAATCACTGAGGAAAGCACCAACAAGGGAGAAGATGTAGACCGTTCCAGTCCATTTGCTCACGTTGTTAGCAGCAGTCGCATTGTCTTGTTGCAACACCCTTGTTAGGTATAAGACCAGGTTCACTCCGACTCCGAAGAATGCTAGGGTAGCCAGACCTTGGTTCACTGGTTTTTCATCGAACGATCCAATAAGACAAGTGTCAGAATGGAGTTTCAAGCAAGTAAATGTTGTACATAATAAATCTTGCTAAGATTCAAAAACCAAAACATCCCAAGGGTAATGAAGTTTCATATGCATCAATTTTAGGCGGCTTTCGGGGTGATCAGAGAAATCGTTTTCAGAGTTGCTTCCAAGAAAAGTCCTAAGCATTAATTAAGAATGGAAAAGAGAAGTTCCCAAAACTTCTTTGAAAACAAAATCAAAGCCCACATATGGCTAGAACTCATCAAAGCCCATCCATCGTCTGTTTCAATCATAGCTAACTGAAATCAGACTCCTCCATACGAGATCACCGGCCAGAAATTAATAAGCATCAATCATCATGCATGTGCACTCAGGCTATATATTTAGTAAGTTGACAAGCACCACAAGAAAATGTGATAAAAGCATGCACATATAATTAGGTTGCTCTGCCACAGTAAAATTAATGGAATTGTGGCGTGTAAACCATTTCACTATGAAATAGTCTTGGTACAAAGAAAGGTTCCTTTTGGAAAGTTTTTTTTAAAAATGGTCACCTTGCGACAAGGGCCATCCATGCAAATGCTTTCAATTTTATTTTAAAATTAAATATGCAATATTTTAATAAAATTCTATGAAATTTTTATTACTTTTTTGTCTTTTTAACACCGAAATTGACTCAAACTCGTGCGGTGATTGTGGCTGTTTTGTATGGTATGCTCCCTTTTTGTCTTTTAATAAAAGGCAAAAAAGAAGAAAAGCTTTAGGGTGTGACAAAGTTATTTGATTTTACAGTCATGCTTTAAATTATTTAATTACCTAATTTTACAAAATTATATTGGAAAGTAGGACATTTTCATAAACCCAGCAATACTAATCTAAAAAAAAACAGAGACTAGTTTTTGCGGTTACAAATAACTGAATGAAGATATTAAATTTTGGGGTGGGTGGGGGGGCCAAGTGCTTCCATAAAATTTGTTTAGCCTAAATATTGAAGAAAGACACGTGGCAGAAACCCACGTCACGGAAGATCAAGGGACTGATTACGTGTCCGGCACGTATTACTCTGAATGCATGCTTTCCTCACCTTCACTCCCTTTTCTCAAGTCTCTTGTCATGTCGTTTAGTTGAAACTAAAGTAGTAACTCAAGCCTTTAAGGCTTCTCTCTCTCTCCTCTCTCTCTCTCTCTCTCTTCAAGCTATGATGTCTATTTTTCATTCTCTAAAAACATGGTGATGATGAGCTGGCTTAAAACCCAGCATGCAACAAACAAACTCTCTGCAACACTTGGTTTTGTTTTCAGTGCCAAATGTTACCTCTCCCTTTCACTTATCTTGTCTTTTCCCCCTTCCACTTATTATGACTTGTATTTGACAGATCACATACATCCCCAACCCTCCACACCCCAAAAAAAAAAAAAAAAAAAAAAAAAAACTCTTCTTCCAACTGCTTATCCATAAACAAGTTTTCATTTCGGATAAACTCTGTTTTCTAGTTTGTTTGGATGGACTTGAATGTTCCTGAACTTACTGTATATATAAGCTGAGGACCTTGGAAAGTGACCAAATTTTTGTTTTTGAAAATGACCAATTCAATGATCACCAAAGAAGAAATGAAAAGAAAAGTGTGCATGAGCTTCAAGGAATTCAAGATTAACACAAACTATCAAAGAAACCCAATAAACTAAGAAATTTGTGTGTGTTCTGTTTTCTTGTGGAGAGCTTACCAAGAATGATGATCCCAGCAACCCATCTTCCAGATTTTGCTCTGATTGCAGGCTGGCCATGCATATCAACTGTACCATCCAGAGTGCACGCATCTTCATCTTCTTTGAACTTGCCCTGAAAGTTGTTGAGAAAAATGGAAAAAATATTTCTTAAATAACTATAGCAGCAATCTTTATATGCTCAAAGAATGCATGTTGTCCAATATTTCTTGAGGAGAAATAAAAAAACAGAAAAGAAAGGAAGGAAGTCATGTACATGGTGCACAAGATGATGGTTCCTTGGAGAATTTAACATATAAGAAAAGAAAAAACTGAGCAAATTGGAGCTCAAGGAGGGTAGAGAGAGGAGAGAGAGAGAGAGAGAGAGAGAGGGCATTGTAATTTGAAACATTTTCTCACCTCCTTGTAGACCTCTAAGCAAGCCATTGGGTTTTCTTGAAGAGCTAGAGAAGTTTGAAATGGCGTGGAGAGGATGGTGAGACAGAGGAAGGTGGTGAGAGTGCCAAATTGCCAAATAAGAGAAAGAACTTAGACAAACAATGAAAGGGGTGGGGGTTATTATATAAAGGAAGGGGGAGGGAGAATAGACGGTGGAGATTTGACAGATGAAAGTGGGTCCACCAACATGACCAAAATCATCCAATTTTTGTGTAGGAGCAACTTGTTTGGACGGAGTAGCACCAACAAAAAAAAAAAAGATTGTTTGGACTGGTGTAGTGGCAAGTGTGTTTCAACTTTCTAGAACTCAAATATTTTAACTTGGTGCACATAAAACTGAAAGATGAATAAAAATTGGCAGGTTTTTCATTTTGTTTTTGAAAAAAAAAGAAAAAAAAAAAGAGGGAGTGGAGATAAATGCTTTATACAATATTGCTGAAAACAAGGGTCCTTTACCCACACACCTAAAAAAAAAAAAAAAATAAGCTGTCTCTAAATGGTTTTCTAGAATACAGAGTATTTTGAACAATATATTGACTCTTTATTTTGTAACGTATTCACGATTTGATGCTACCTATGCTGCTGATTATCTCCATTTTTCCTGGAAAATTTTCATATTTCAAGTGATTATCTTCCTACGCTACCACAGTTTTCTTTTAGTTGCTGGCGTATACTGCAAGAACCATAACCTATGTCGAATTTTTGCTACGAACATGTCATAATTGGAACTGTTTATTTTCTAAATCGATATTTAAAAGTCATCTATGCAAAAATCGATCATATTGGAAATTGTTTAATCATTCATATATATCAACTAAAATCGTTGATTTGTTAAAGAAATATGAATTGCTAAACAGCTTCCAATTTGATAGAGATGACCTTTAGATGATGATTTAAAAAATAAATGATTCTGATAACACATGTGTGTGATGAAGATTCGTTAGATGGACAATGAAGTGCGCCTTAAGGATTGTCTATATAATATTGTCACGTGTTGGCTTGACATTATTCTAATATTTCAATGAGTTGGAATCAATATACTCTTCTCTGCCCAGTGAACGTAACTTAGCTTGTCATTTAGCTCGGGAAAGTCTTCTAGTTAAAGCATATGTATTATCATTTAGTATAGGAATTAGTACTCCAAAACAGTTATATTCATATACATACATATATATATATATATCAGTTATTCTCTCTACCCGGATATCCACATATTATTACTGTGCATACGCCATTATAAACAAGGAGGAAAATAAGGAATGGTAATACAAAATACACAACGTCCGGATGTCATAGATTTGCATAAAACATATTTACTTTGCTGCTCAATTATTACAGAGGATAAGATTCCTTAATTATATTATGCACATTCACTAATCACACAAGATGAGTTCATATTCTTCTTCAGGGGAACTGGTCGCGTATTTGATATATCTGTCTTTTAAGTGGGAGTTTGATTATTATCTGCAACTAATAATACCCATTTGTTTACACTTTATGCCTCAAGTTGCTAAGACATTCTCTTACACATGATAATATTCTGTTTTATAATTGTCATCAGTGAGGGGAATTTTGCAGAAAGATATTCTATCAAGAATGAGTGATTTGTGATGACTAATTCAATATGAACAGAATTGTACTTATGTCAGCTAATATACGCCTCCATTTATATCACATTTGGGTTTCGAGGGAAAAGATTCTTAAATTCTTCTGTACTTAGCTCTTGTAAATCATACAAATTTTCTTCAAAGAATAGTATTTATGGTCTGGCCTGGCCAATGTTTCTCCATGCATATTGAAAACAAGACAAGACAATCTCTGCTGTATTGATTTTTTGTGCTTTATTTACTTGAACTGGTGTATAGGGACAAGAAACTTTCCTAAAATCTAATTAAAATGGTAGACATGACTTAGCTAAGTTGGTTAGAGTGGATATGCTCCCAACTCTACACCCGGGTTTGAATCCCCCTCCCGTAGTTTAGTAAAGTAGAATATCGTTAGATGCGGCTAATGTGAAGAAGTAGGACATGCATGTAGAATCAATGAGAGACTTTAATAATGCAAATAATTAGACAACTGAGATTTGCAAAGAATATGGATCTCCCAATAGTTAAGCATGACCTTAATTATTGCGAATTATGTTGGCTTTATTTCCTATGAAACATTAGATAAGAATAGCATTTTAGAATTTGGTTATTCTTAATCTTATTATTTTCATGCATCTTTATAATTCTTTGAATTTTGTGAAGATGCTTCTCCCACTTTAAAAAAATAATAAATAAATATATATATAAGTCCCCTTCTATTGAGGGATCCCTCAAATCATTTTATTTGAGGGACGCCCTTTAGGGTACCCTACAAATTTTTTTTTCCAATGATTTTAACCATCTATTTTTTAAGTCTACATTCATAGATCATCTTTGCAAAAAATTAGGCAAATCGGAAACCTTTTCGACATCCAATTGTGTCCTACAAAATCAATGAACACAGTGCTTCAAGAAAGTACTAAAATTTCAACAACACAATTGAGTGGTCAAATGATTTCGGATTCAAATCATTTTTTGTAGAGATGATCTTTGAATGATTATCTAAAACATAAACGGTTTGGATTAGTGAAATAAAATGTGGATTGTGCCCTATAAAGGTGTCCCTAAAATAAGCTTATTTGAGGGATCCCTAAAAGGAAGCTCTATATATATATATATATATATATATATATATATATATATATATAATTTTCATTCATTACTGATGGCCATATGCTTACGTCAATTTATAATCTACTTGGGGAAGAAAATAAAAGAATTAAGAAATAGAACAAGTGAGTAGTCTATTGTTGGAAAGTACCATATAAGAGCATTGTTCTCTTGCAGGATCTCCTGAGAAAATGCCCATTGTGTCGACAAGACCATCTGATCAACTTGCCGGACAACCGTAATCGGATGGCCCGAAACTCCATTTTATGCTGAACATTATATATAGGTGAAATCACCGGTGATGTTGGTTATGCTACAAATGAAAAAAATGTCCTACAAATTTTTGGGAAAAATTATACTTTAGTGATATTTATTTAGTAAGGTTTATCATTTAATGCTAGCATATAAACAGGGCAAAGCCACGTATAAAACTGAAGGAGTGTTTTGGCTCTTCGAAGTCCAAGCAGTCCTTTTGAACTTAATAGAAAAAAATTGCAAATGTTTAGCAATGGTTTGCAAATTTTTTTTGGTCGAGAAAGTAGTACTCTTTCTATGACATGGATGGCTTGCAAAATGGTGAAAAGAGATGTTGAAGACTTTGAAAACCTTCTTAGACTCTGTTTGGGCATGTGACTAATATATAAAATTAATTACTTTGTCTTTATGTATACACATTATGAAATAAAGCAAGAATGTGATATAGGACTCCCAAAACAATTTGTGATATAGGTCAAGTTGAAAAACTTAAAGAAAATAAAGCGGCTCAAGGTTCGTGGGAAAGTGCTTAAAGATAGAGAATCTCATTTATGCATCAATTAATTACCTAAGTAACTTTCAAGTATAATTGGTTTTTGAGGAGATCTATATTTAATTTTTTTTTTTTAGAAAGAGAATTCATTTATGGCTTATTTATGTACATGCCCCCTCTGCTTTTAAAGTTGTTTCAGATTATCACTTGTTCTTTGAAACGTCTCAAAATACCACCTACACTTTTAAAACTGTCTCACGTTACCTATTATGTTAGTATTAAAAGACGTTCCGTTAATTGGTGTGGGCCCCACTTCTTTTCAATCACTTAACAATGTGGAGTAAGGGTTATTCAGTTTCATAAAAGGAGGTATTTAGATGAGAAGGGGAAATTGGGAGAAGAAAGCTAGGGTTTTTGTGCCATAGACGCTAGTGGCAAGTAGGACGTGGTTTGCTGGGGAAAGAACAACTCTTCATTGTGAAGACCCGTATTTAAAACGGATAAAAGAAAATATTTATCATTTGAATAAACTTGGATGATATTATCTTTTTAAGATATTTATCTTTTGGATAAACTTGAATGATATTATCTTTTTAAGATATTTATCTTTTGGATAAACTTGGATGTTCTTATCTTGTTAGGATATTTATCTTTTGAATAAACTTGGATGTTCTTATCCTTTTAATATTGAAGTTTATCCTATCCCTATAAACACTATAAATAGGAGCATAACCTTATAGGTTCAAAACATGAGAAATTAGAAAAGAAATTTAGAGAGAGAGAGAGAGAGAGAGAGAGAGAGAGAGAGAGAGGTGATTCTTGGAGGAGATTTGGGGCTTAGCTTGTATTTTCTTAACTTGGAGCAATGTTTTGGAATCGAGGTAGGGATTTCTTGGGGGGGCTTACGGGGATTGATCTAATTAAATTTTGTGAGCACTATATTATGCATGATATTATTATTTGAAAGACATAATTATATCATGTCACAGAAATTGGCTGAAATTCTTGGGTTATTAAAGAAAGTATGGAAAATAGGGTAATGAGAATGATCTTTTGTGTAGTTGAGTCTAACTCTTAGCAGGTACCAGGTCTCAGGGATCCCACAGTGCACGTGATTTTTATTGGGTGATTCAGGACTGGCGACATGGAGTTAGACAAGATGACTAACAAAAGGGGAAATTATGGGATGATTGAGATGGGTGTTAGTTCATATAAATGGGCATTCGGGACCAAGTGGTATAAGCATGGTATGGGACGTGCAAGTCTGCTTGTCCAGTTATATGAATTAACCGAGTAGATGAAGAGCATTCATTCGTGTATTATTATTAATGTGATATTTGGCTGTGTGATTGCATGTCACTTAATTTAGTTATATCAATCAACTGTGGTAAGGTCTCATGTCCCTCCTGAGCGGTGGTTGCTTATCCATCACCCTGTTTAATTTTTCAGATAAATTAGTGGGCAAGACAAGGACTAAATCAGTTGAGGCTGAATTAGATGAGAGTGATAAAGCTTTATTTATTTGTTGTAAAGTTGTAAGATTTTGGATCTATTTTTATAAGAGAAGTTTATTTTAAACCTTATTTAGGCTTTCTTTGTATTTCTTTTTGTATTTTTTTTACTTTTTATTTTCTCATGCACCGGGGCGGGGTTTCCACCGACCCCCAGGAGTCCGGGCGAGAGCAGAATCGACTCCATCTTCGGGTTCTTCCTAGGCTTTGGCCTTTCTCGGTAACATTCCAGCGATGGCTGCCCTCTTGGGCGATGAAGGCTTTCTTTGTGGCATTTTAGCGAACACGTTGCTGGCATATTGTTGGAGCTCCATTGCCCCAGGTATAGATCTCGTACCTCCCATATTTAAGACCACTGCTTATTCTCATATTGCTCCTGGAAGAACCATGTATATGCCATTAGAAGGTCATATTACTCTGATCATGAGTTTGGTACAGTGGATTGTTGGGAAATTTTTGAAACTTGGAACAAAAGTTTGGGTTCCAAACAGAGCACTCTGTTTTCTGACCAGTCTATTAGCAATCTTGTGTTCAAAAAGGTTGTTTCTAGTGAAGGATTTAGCTGTGGTGGGGTTTGCCTGGGGACCCAATTCTTCTAATCTAAGGGTTTCAGGTCCAGTAGATAATTTCAAGCTTTAGCTTCAGGGAGGGCCTCACTTTATGGGATTTCATATTTTGGTGAGTTGAAATGTTGGGTGATACTAATTTGTTAGCTGGTCATCGAAATGGAACCCATATGTGTCTTTGGCAGCTGGTGAGCACCATTTTTCTGGGATTTGAGAAGACAATCATGGAATTAAGTACTTAGTCTTCTTCTCCCAATTTCCCCTTCTCACCCAAATACCCCATTTTTCTAAATAACCCTTACTCTCCATTGTTAAGTGATTGAAAAGAAGTGGGGCCCACACCACGTAACGCAACGTCTCGTAATCCTGACGGAATAAGTAACGTGAGACAGTTTTAAAATAGTAGTTAGTATTTTGAGACGTTTCAAAGCACAGGTGGTAATCTGAGACAACTTTGAAAGCACAGGGGGCATGTACATAAATAAGCCTTCATTTATAGAACTAAAGATGTACAAAGAATGACATGATATAGTGGCCTCGTTAAAACCTTCCTAGGACAACCTCATGGGACAAACCCTAAGGGAGGAAAGAGTATCATGTCATGGCCTAACAAGAGAGTTCGATTCAGGTCACTTTGGACCATTACAATAAAAGAAAATAAAAAACAAAAACTAACACATAGACCTCCGACGGGAATCACAACTATAGACCAACACAATAGACCCACATGAAAGGACCGCAGAACATCCCAACTGTCAAAAGAAGCATTCTATGAGCAAAATCATAGTCCTTTGACACCCACACAAACTGCAAGAGATACCATAGCATAAACAAGGAGAGAACACGTAAGAGGAACACATAAACAACAGGTAAAAGGACCCAGAACATCCCAACTGTCAAAAGAAGCATTCTATGAGCAAAATCATAGTCCTTTGACACCCACACAAACTGCAAGAGATACCATAGCATAAACAAGGAGAGAACACGTAAGAGGAACACATAAACAACAGTAAAAGGACCCCTGAGAAGCACTCTACTTCAACTCAGAACCGGACAAAAGAAAACCTCATATGACCAATCATAGTTCTTTGGTTGGCACAGAGTAGAGAAGAGCACCACATCCCAACAAACTACCACCAGCATTGCTTCTGCCGCCTCCATTAAAACAGAGACAAAACATCAGCCACCAGGTATCACAACTCTCCCGAGGAGAGAGACAATCCAGAGTCACCACATAAACAACAATAAAAGGACCCCTGAGAAGCACTCCACTTCGACTCAGAACCGGGCAAAGAAAACCTCTTATGACCAAGCATAGTTCTTTGGTCAGGGAGAGTAGAGAGGAGCACCACATCCCAACAACTAACACCAATGTTGCTACCTCCTGCGGCCGTTGAAATAGAGACAAAATATCAATCACTAGGTATCACAACTCTCCCCGAGGAGAGACACAATCCAACGTCACTCCTTGCCGCCATCTAGACAAAGACAACACCAGCCACCTAGAACACTACAAAAACAATCAAACAAAACAAATAGACAAACATATCTAGATTATCTGGGGAGGGGAATGGGAGGAGAAGAAGGGATAAGAGGAAGGGAAAAGATGGGAGAAAAAGATGGGGAGATGAGGAGGGAAGGGGAAGATGGGGGGAGGGGAAGAGGGGCAGTAGCCACCTCCCCCCTTAGCTTCCTTGCGGTTGGTTGTTGGCAAGAAGAAAGGGGGCCAGAGTGCAGCTAGGTTTTTATTTATTTTTATGAAAGTGATGGTCTATTGCTTTGATCATTTATTTCTTGAATAAATAGTCTAGTAGGATATTATTTCTTGATATGATTTTAATAGGGATTACAATGAGTGAGTATGGCCGGGTGTGTCATTCGCATCCCCATCTCATTAAGTTGTTTTGCCCCATCCCGACTCCATCCTGTAACATTCAAATTATCCTTGCCAGTGTTAGAGCGATAGAGGCGTAAGGAGGTAGAGTTGCACCTCTTCTAGTGGCGGATCCAGGATTCAAAAGTCAGGCAGGTGAAATTTACCTTAAAAACTCGACTGTACGAATGAATTTCATTTATAAAAATAAAAAGATGCACTTAGTCAAGAGGGACGTAATGAGCCTTACCCTCAAATATGCATCTCTATATATAAATAAAAGCTTTTTTTAAAAATAAAAATAAAAATAAATACAATGCAACACAAAACTAAACTATTTAAATCTAAGACTTTACCATACGAGGTTTAGAAATCTTAAATTCATCAATTATCTCTCATTATGGACACAAGAGTGTGGGCTGGTTATAATTGTTTCCCTTTTATTTTTAAGTTTGAGTGAGCTATAACACATGTGGGTAGTTTTACTTGGACTGGGTAGGCAAAGGTTTACACTATCACATGTGATGGCTAGAAATAATCTTGTTTATATATAGGTTTTTTTTTTAAGTGGAAAAATTTGGGGTAGGCAGCTGCCTACCCTGCCCTGGCTGTAGAACCGCCACTGACCTCTTCTAGCTGAAAAATCCTTCAGAGAGGCCGAAATTTGCCATGTTGGTGCCCACCATGTGTTCGACTAAATGCCTCGACTCAAAGAGACTTTGATGTTTTGTTTGTTTGTAAATGTTTTTTTTTTTCATGAATTATGAATGACATTATTATTGTTTAAATTTGAAGGATATATGATTGTCTAAATTTTTGTGTGGAGCTTATTGCCCCTCCAAAAAATTGATGACTCTACCATTAATCCCTACCATTGTTTCAAGCCACACCGGCTATCGTCTCCTCCTTCTACCGACCATTATTTGAAACTGAGAGATAGAGCTTTTTACTTTGTAGCTAGAGTTTCAAAAGAAAATTGTTTTAAATTGGTAAACAGCCTTGGCCTCGTCTGGTTTGTCCTAACTTCTCAATTAAATAACTAAAGCCATGTTTCACGTGAGCCCAAAGGTGACATAAATTGTAGTCGCGAGTGTGCAAAATGCTAAATATATTTAAAGTGCCCAAAGGTGACATAATGTCATGGGCCCTAATGTCATTATAATTTACACTCCGGTAATAAAACACATAAAGTTCACATCCACTTTAGAAACGAGAATTATATAAAATAAAAAATAATAAATATTCCTGAGAAGAGAATGATGCATATATCAACTAAAAAGGGAAATTAAAATATGAGTGATGCTATATCGACTTACTTTGCGAAAAAACAAATTTTATAAAATCTCTGTACAAATAGCATTTTCCAACCAAATAAATTATCACAGAAGCTATCTAGAATTTTTTGTTTTCCTTCATCATTTTAAATGTTTTTATACTCTAAAGAAAAGAGTGCTAACATAATTCTCGTTAGCTCAATATATATTGTTGACTTATTCCCTAAGTTTTTAGGTGAAACAATTGTCTAATATGATATCATATTCAAAGGTCTTGTTCAAAAAGAACTGAGCCTCCAACCGTCATCCTCTCACTTTACTCATCAACCAAGAGAAGTAGTAACAAATTTAAAAAAGATGGAATTTAATAAGATCATGTTTTAAGTTTAGAGATGGTAAACTTTCCTATTTGGGTAACATATGTTAATTTACAGTTTATCTTTATGGAGCTATCAATCTATAGATGATCGGTGATGGTGGTAGTAATGGTGGCGATGATAGTGGGGGATGGTGGGAGGGAGGTAAATCAGCTAGTGGGGTGAAGTGGTGGCGGAGTGAGATCGGTCATGTTAATGGGTGATGTAGGATGTAGGCGATTCTTTGTTGTTTTGTTGTTGACAAATGTAATTATTCTTTCCACTTTATATATGCGTTACTCAAATAGAATATATATACTTAGAAGAGTTTTATGATCCCTTTTTTTTTCTTTTTTTCTTTTGAAAATCAAGATTTTATTCAAAAAACTCAAGAATAGAGTAAATCTGCAGAAAGAGATGGGAGCAGAGCCAAGTAGGTCCTTTCTCAATCCAAGAAACAAAATCATTACAACTGATTGCAAATTGAGCCAAGATGTGTGCCACCTTATTACAACTCCTTGGGGACCATTGACAGAAAGCTACTCTAAAGTAGCTTAATAAGCATTTTGCTTCTTCAAGTAAAAGACCATATATTCCATTGCATTCCTCCACCAAAAGAATACTAGTTATGCATTATCTTGCGTCCATCTCTAGAATGGCTGATCGGTTCATAATTGTATATCATTTTGTACCCTTCTAGCTTATGATTTGGTTATGTTTTTGAGTTAAACTTGTGCTTTTAATCCTTTTTGTGTTTATCTTTCAGTTCATTGAGCTTTAGATAATAATGACGGCTTTGGATAGGAAATGATGCAATTCAAGCATGTTAAGGCCTGATTTGGATGAAGGGAAGAAGAGCTTAAAGACAAACTCATTTTGGCTATAGCCCCCTGACAGTCCAGTTCCGTATGTCACATTGGAAGCTTTGTTTCAGCAACCTACACAGCTCGGATGAGGCAGTATTCTTCATGAAAGTTGTTCCAATGGGTGTGTACTATAACATATCCAAAATTAAGCCTCATTGGATAAATATGGAGTCTGTTACCTAGCAAGCACAGAACCATGCTCAGGATGGATTTTTGTCAGCGAGCAAAACGGGTTAGCAAATTGTTTCGGCCTTAACTTCTTCCTCCGACCTTGGATTGGGGCAATACTTGTGTGGCTGGAAAGAAATACATTCTGAACTTAAAGTTTGAGTGCTTAAAGTCCTAATTTGATTAAGGGAAGCCCAATTCGTAAGCCCTTGAAGTTGCTGGTACATGCTGACCTCATGATGAGCTAATGTTTCTGGTTGGATGCTTGGTCATGGTGAGCTAGGCATGAGCTATTGTAGCTGGTTGTAAGCTTGGTCATGCTGACATGAAGATGAGCTAGGGCTGCTAGTGGGATTTATTGGGGAAGTGCATCATCCAATTCAGATTTTCTAATACGAGTCATTAACCATTTCAGATTTTATAATACAAGTGTTGTATGCATTAGTCTTATTGAATTCAGATTTTCAGCTTCCTTAGGCCTATATATAGTGAGGTTTCCCAAGCTTGTAAACACACCCCTAAGGGGGGAGCTCTCAAGTACTTCTCTAGAGCTCCCTTCCCTTCTCTCCCTCAAATTCTCTTAGTTTCCTTTTGTAGTTCTCAATTGTTGTAACAAGATCCTTGTAGTACTATAAATCTCAAACACTTTTCTTTTCTTCTTCTAAATTCTCCAAACACTTCTTGTTCTTAATGGGTTCGGAATTTGTGTTTAGAGTAAACACCATAGCTAAATGCTTTTTCTGAATACTTGATTAAAACCACACACCATATGGATAATCATATTTGAGAAAGAACGAACTTCATAAGCTAGTTTGATTTACTTTGTTGCTTATTACTTTGAAGCATGAAATTGGATGTGTGTTGATTTTCCTTTCCATTTTAGTTTTTATTTCCTAATCCTTTAATTCTGTTTCAAGTTTTCTATGTTTGTTTTAAGCAATTTATGACAGCTTAATAAAAATGGAGAGAGATGGCAACCTCAATCATAAGAATGGGGAGTGTGGAGTAGTGGGAGAAGTCGCGAACCTCCAAATGCATCATGCTCGACCTAATCGCTTCAAGGCGGAGTATCCAATCCTTTCTCTTTAGTTGTTTTGTTATTATTTCAGATAGTTTTAATTTTCTATTTCTTTATTAAAAAAAAATTAAAAAGATTTTTTTTATATGAGCTGACTCGTGGTAACTTCAATGAGCGTCTCCGTCAATAAGTGTTCTAGGAGTTCTTCCGGCGACACCTTCGGTGTTAGAAGTTTGGGTTTTAGTGGGACCTTTGTGACCCTCCAACCTTCCCGAATCCGAGTAGGCTGTGTTTTCTGAGGCCCTTAACTGGTCATTACCATGAGTTGTTTGTATGTTTGTGTGTTTTTAAAAAAAACAAAAAAACAAAAAAATTTTAAAAAAACAAAAAATTTTAAAAAAAGATTTTGAAATTTGAGTTTTTTTTTAATTTTCCTTGTAAATTGCAATTTGGAACTTCATTTTTTTTTTTGTGTGGTCAGTTAGGTTGAAATAATAATAAATTTTTAAAAAAATAAGTTAGTTTATGTATTTATTTACGTGGTGTGGTTAGTTAGTTTATTTCTAAGTGTTAAAAATATATTTTTATTTCACTTCAAACATTGCATTACAAACAAAGAAAAAAGTAAAAAAGTAAAAAAAAAAACATAAAAAAAACAAAACAAAACAAAAAACAACAACAACAACTTCTTCTTCTTCTTCTTCTTCATTTTCATCTTCATCTTCATGGCATGCCTCATTTTTTCTCTCCAAGTGCTTCCACGTGCTTGATGGACAGGTAAAGAGCTCTTCGAGTCCGCCACCATAGCCTTTAAGGGGAGCTATTTTCCTCGCTCATCGCGGCACATTCCCGTGTTCTCGCCAGCGTCGCATGCCCAAAATGTCATCCGGGATGCGTGAGACACGTTAAGTTGTGGGACTCCTCCCACTGCTGCCTTCTCAGACCTCTTTGCCACATGAAGATGACACTTCCACTGTGAGCTTGCGTGAATCATGATTCAGTGCCTCGTCGCTCTATGCCTCTTAAAGTTTGGAATTTACCTCAGAGTTAGGCAAATTTTAGCCGTCCGTGATGAGATATGTGACGTTTGGGAAGACATGATTTGGACGAGCCCTTCTCTCCGCATTCGGTGGCCCAAGGAGGTGAGGTTGAATGAGATGAGAGGTGAGTGCATGAGGTGCCATTGTTTTGTTTCCTGGAATTTTTGATGTTTTTATTCAAATTGAGGAAGAAATGCGGGTGCTCTTCTAGACTACAGCTAGAGTAGTTTAAAAGAAGTATGCGGGAGAGGAAAGCACTCTTTTCGATTTCAATGGTGCTACCTTGTACTCTTTTATCCCCTAATTTTATTCTAGAATTGTCAGCGCGATTTTTCTAAGGAGCATGTCTAGAATTTTCACCTCACTTTTGCCTCCTTTTTTTTTTTTATTGTTTGTATTTTTGTCATTATTTCCAGTCATTTTGTTTTTATTTTCTTTTGTTTAAGTTCGGGGAAGTGTGCTTTTTATTTTATTTTATTTCCTTTTTATTCATTGTTTTCTTTTTAATTTTAAAATAAGCTCGTTTTCTTCTTGTTAGCAGGCTTCTCAAGAATTTAATTTGAAGAAGAGACAAAATTAAAGATGTGTCAGGACACCTGGTGTAGGAATCTCCAACTCTTCTTTTAAATTCTTGTTTGATTGTTGTTTATTTTAGTTTTTATTTTTATTTTATTTTTATTTAATTAGGTAGTAATAATTTAAAACTCATAGGATATTCTTTAAGAGCTAAACTGATGGTAACTCAGATGAGAAGCCCAGTCTTAGTGCAGGAGTGTTGAGGGAGTTTTTAGGTGGCACATTCTGGTGTATAGAGTTTGGGTTTTAAGAGGGACCATTGTGACCCTTCAACCTTCCGGATCCCCCTGGCTGTGTTTTCCAAGGCCCTTACCTGTTCATCCTTAAGTTTTTCTCTAAATAAGTTACTTGTGTGTTTACTTAACTGAAAATAAAATGCATGTTTTGGGTTTTTCATGTTTTTGTTTGATCCTCGTTCTTTAAATTTAGGGTCAGTCACTTTTCTTTGAGATAACATAACGTTTTTATACCCCAATTAAAAGTAAACATACATTTTAAAATTAAATAATAAATAAAAACTCAAATCATTCTTCTTGGCCTTCTGGTGTCACCCGCCCATAGAGTTTCAGTTCTGGCCATCTGGCTGTCCTCTTCCTGGCTACACACACGGCCTCTTGGGGCCAACCACTAGAGTCTCAAAGATCGCAATCTTTTCCAACGTACCTACTCTCGCGTACTTTTTGTTGCGTTATGCCAGGGCGTCTCAGGTCTCCACCTGTTCGCATGTCACGAGACAACTCTACAATCTTCTTGTAGGTTTTTAATCTTCGATACGCAACACTTCTGTGGTGTCCACTTCACCTCCACTACCTCCCTCTCCCTTTCAAGCTTTTTAGGACTCTTACACTCTTCAACCATACCTCGTCACCTCGCCAACTCAGCTTTCAGGAACTCTACCTCAGTGGACTTGCAGTACGATGACCAACCCTGCGACACATGCTCACTACACGCCTGAATACAGGGCATACGCCCTGCCACCGGTTGGCATCCCTTGTCCCAACACGTAGAGTCTAGGAGTCACTAAATTCTGCACACTTCAATGGCAACATCGTTGTCCGAATGAGTATGAGCTGGACCTCTACAGGCACCTTGCAGGCAAAGTAGGGCATCCATAGGTGCTACTTCTTGGCCTTGGCTGATTCAGGCCGGTGGAGTAGGTTGAAATCCAACGAAAGGGTAGGAGGAAGCCATTGATTTCTCACTTTTCTCTTTTTCTTTCTCTGCTTCTTTCTCTTTTTGTTTCCTGAGTTTGTGTTTTTGTTTTTTCCCTTCCTTTTTCCTTTCTAAGAACATAGTGTTTCACAAACCCTAGCTAGTGGCCAAGTCCTAGCATCTCCTAAATCCCCCAGCGTTTTCCTACAGATCCCACAACCTTCTCACTTTCCAACAGTTTCCAACTCATTTGTCACGACTCCTTTGTCTAACTCACAGCTGTGAGAGGAATTGTTTGCCTTTCTCATGACCCGTAAATTCTTCTTGTGAGACCTGCGGCCTTATGCGGTAACACGTGAGCTCCTCTTTATACCGTGACTAACCATGAGACGACATCAGGCCACATTCCATTTTCTAAAATCTCGCTGACTGTCATATCACGTTACATCTTAAATTAAAAAAATAAATTTAAAATTAAAACATGTGGGTTTAGATTTCATTTGGGTTCGGGTTTTACCGTTGTTGGGTTAATTTCAGTTTGGGATTGGGCTTTCAATTGTTTGGGTTTTAGTTTGAAGACCGTCGTTTGTTTAGGGCTTACGTTTGAGTGTTTTGTTTTATTTTATTATTATTTTTTTGTTCTATAATTTTTATTTTGTAATTATTTTTTTTTTGTGTGTTTTGTAATTTTTATTTGCTTTAATACCTTTCATTTGTTGTTATGCATTGTTTGGATTTTAAACATTGAGGACAATGTTCATAGGTTTGGGGGTATAGAGTTAGCATGTAAATTTGATTAGTTTTCCTTAATTTAATTTTTTTTATTTGCTTGTTTTTATTTTTATTTTATTTTGTTAGTCTTGGCTCTTTTATTTTTATTTTGATTTTATTCACTTTCCAACACATTAATGAGATTGTGATAAATGTTTGCATGACTTAAATCAAAATTGAATTTCATTTTATTTTATTACAAAATAATAATAATAGGAATAATAATTTTTTTATATAAAAAAAGAGTAAAAATTTAAATTATTAAAAATAATAATAATTTGGCATTGTTCTAACATGATAAGTGTTGAAATTTGTTCTTTACACATGGTCATTTTGTTTCGATAATTTTTAATTAAAGGATTTGCATAAATCTAAAGAATTGTATGAAGCATAAATTATACTTATATAACCGACCATATAAAGTGAGTTTCTAGAGACTTGTATTTCTAATTCATGAGTGTTATACATGTACTCTTATTTTTTTGTCATAAAGCTGTTGTTTTATATCATTATACATCTGATTTGGTTGAACACTTAAAAGTCATTCATTCTTTGTAATTCCCATTTCATGCATTTAAAGAAATGATATTAAGGCCTTCTTTGGATCGTTTGTGCCTTCCAACTTAACTACTGACACGCTTAGCACCGATTTTCCATGGTTAACCATTTGAGCTGAACATGCAAACCTTTTCTTTCATTTAACCAATTCTATTTCCCCGCCCTAGCCGAAAAACAAATATTTACCTTCTAAGGAACTCATGAAGTTTAGTTTGGATGTGTTTTTCATGCTAAGTATGGGAAAGGTGTTACATTTCCGAAAAATTCTCACACAATTGGTGAAAGAAAAGAGAAAGTGGGTGGTTGACCAAATTTTATTTTTGGGCCTTCGAAAATAAATCGGTGTTTGTTCAATTAAGGAAAGGGAGTACTAATCAATGTAAATTAAGGATAAGGAGTTTTGATCATGTAAAAGGAAGAAAAAATACTCAATCGCGATAATTCCAAAGTCTGTAAAATAATTATTTTATGCTCTAACATCTGAGTTCCTTGGAACTTTGTATTATCCATACCTTTCACTTCTTACTCACCTCATCTGGCCCAATTACAACCTTTAGCTAAAGACCTAAATTGATCTTAATGTCTATGTGGTTAAATTTATTGATTTTCTTACTTTTAAGTGTTTACATCTTTATCTAGATCATATTAATGCAAGTTTCTCATCTTTTATTTCCAAGTTAAGGCTTTTATGGTTTAACTCTAA